>CM052201.1:2358459-2377643 GCA_028455805.1 Lasioglossum figueresi
GGCGACGGCGATGACGATGGCGACGGCGACGGCGACGGCGACGGCGATGACGATGGCGACGGCGACGGCGATGACGATGGCGACGGCGGCAGGACACCGTCCAGACTCAACGACATCAAAGATGCGAACCCAAATATTTGGATACTTAACCTTACAAAATTTGAACGTTTGTGAGATGTTAGAAGTCAAACAATAAAGAAAAATAATTTAAATAAATAAAAAAATGTAATATTCATTATTTCCTGTTTCCTTCATTTATTATCCCTTCTGATATAAATTTAAAAATTAATATACAATTTATTTAATTTATATATAAACTTAAATTCTTCTATTACATTATAGACTAGTCTAAATTTTAAATTATTAATATTTAAACATTAAAATAAGTGTATAGTTGTCGTACAAAAAATATAAATTTTCTTTTCCGTCAAACGACACTTTTTGCCATGAACACATTAGAATAAATTTCAAAATGTAATTAATTGAAATTAAACTGTAAAGAAAATGGTATGCCAATGCAATTTTTATAGTTTCCACACATCTCTTGCATGCGATGCCGACAATTTATATTTCGCATAAAGATCCGCAGTCTAAGAAAAATAACATAAATATGAGAGTAAGTAAAATTTGAATGTGCACAAAATAAAATTCTGCATTCAAAAATCGGTATTTCGAATTTTTTAGTAAACTGGACAAAATTTTAGTGCCATCTACCCTCACCGACGGTGCTGCCCTGAAAAGCGGCATGCCACATCAGTGCGACCGTGCTGCCAAAGGCAGGTTCGGAGGCAGGTTCGGAGGCAGGTTCGGGGGCAGACTGCCGGAAGAACAGGTTACATCTGCGCTTACAGATGCTCGGCAGAAATGAAATTTTTGGTTGTCTGGGATATGTTACACTGCGACTTTTCAACAGATTGAATTTGCCCACATCCGTCATCTCTTAGATGAAGTAATCTTGGAACACGTAATGTTATCTGAAGCCGGGTCTATAAGTATATATAGTCTAAGGTCTAATAAGTAAGTCTGGCGACTCCAGTAACCACTGTCACGTGGAAGTTGGTAACCATAGAGCTTGTATAAAGAAATACACTGTTACGTCGCAGTGTGGTGGGATTGGGGCACTGATATATATACTAGTATCAGCTAGTATATATACATATACCAGTGGAATTGAAGGAGAAAACTTCAGACTTCAGACTTCAGCCTATATCAGCCTATATCAGCCTATATCAGGCTATATTTGGCATATGGACCGGGAGAGCACGGGAAAGTTCAAGAAGTATTTGATTATATTAAATTATCGAAGTATTATATTAAAATATAATTTACATTACATTTTACAATTCAAATTTTCCTCTTCTGGTAGTGGTAATACCAGGCAATATTACCTAGTACTAACTTATTTATTTATAACAAAGTCTAAACATTTTCAGCCAAGTTCACACGATATCGCAAATCGCAATGATATTGTAAAAAGTTTATTTTATAAAACAAAATTGTTAGAAATAGCGAACGCACATGAACGGATTAAGATGTAAGTGCGTGAACGATTAATGAATTGAACAAAATTGAATATTGAATCACATTATCGTACGCGATTTAAATATAATGTGTCTAATGTATTTATAATGTGATGTAAATATGTATATATAATGCTAAAAATTATGTTAATGTAATTAATTGTAATTTTATATATTTAAAATGTTACTTGCAGATAACTACAAACGATAAAATATGAAGAATTATGCTTGTTCCATTGTAATCAATGGTCATCGTACAGATATTGCTGTGAAGGTCTATAGGTAACAAAATAAAACATTATAAATGTATTTAACACTAAACCTACTACCACTGGTCTAAATAATCGATCCAGATTTTTTATTTTACAATTATTGAAATAATAAAAATGATTTCATAAAAAATGGTTGTATAGATATCTTTAGTAGAGCATGTATTACAATAGGAGCCGCATAAAGTCTAAATAAAATGAACCTTGTCATTTTTATAAGGGAACATGTACCAGTTACTTTTAAGGCTTGGTAGGTTTAGTATTAATTGAGCATTGAAAAAATGTATTATATTTGAACAAATGTGTTTCATTCATAACTATTTAAAAATATTTATGTATATTATTTATTTTTCCAGCAATCGCATTTTATTAATAGCAACACAGTTTAAGAAGTTTGGGTCATTGGTATCAGTAACCAGAGGACCTATAATACATCAGTTGACTAATAGTGCATATTCTACAAAGTAAGTAATTAATGAATATTTTAGAATATATGATTTACCTGATATCATCATTTATAATCTATCTCATGTAACATAAAATGTGAATATACATTGCAGAGTTTTATTTGGGAAGGATGATATCGAAATTATAGCAGCTGCTCGATTCATAGCAGAACAGATTAATGTAGATAAATCATTATTAGTATCGATATCTTTGAAAGATTATGATTCAGATACAATGAAAGCTATTGCTGCAGCTATAAATAAAATAAAATCGTGGTAATGTTATGAAATCATATAATTATGAGCTTAATTTTTGGTCAATTGGTTATTGGCCCACCTGGGAGTGGGAAAACTACCTATTGTCATGCTATGTCAAAGTTTTTGGAGAAACTCGGTAGAAAAGTTGCTGTAATCAATATGGGTAAAAATACATATATACATTGTTAACATATACATATAACAGCAAAAGAAGTTTTTATCGCTATTGTTTTTGTTTGTAGATCCTGCGAATGAAAACATGGAATACGAACCAGTAGTAGACATATCTCAATTAATCAAACATGAAGATGTAATGTCACATTACAGCCTTGGACCAAATGGTGCTTTGGTTTATTGTATGGAATTCTTAGAAGCGAATGTGAAATGGTTAATTACAAAAGTCTTAGACTTAAAGGACTACTACATCATTATTGATTGCCCAGGACAAGTACATATATGTATACACGATATATACACAGTGTTATATTTAAACACGAGTTGTAAGGAATTAAGAAAGCTACCAAAAAAAATTCCTATAAAAGTCATTTGATATAAAGGTTCACATTATTGTGGGTGAGGTAGTACAGGAGTACTACAATATTTCCATTCTCAATTACTTTTAAATTTGGTCGATACGAAATTGATATAATATCTCATATAATACTTTAATGTTTAACAATTGTTATTTAAAATAGCTATTTTAGCTTCCAAATCTTCTCCATTACTTCACTCACACAGAAATCATTTATACCGCATAATGTTGTCCCTTATACCAAATTACTTTTGCAAGAACTTTTTTTTTATAGCTTCAATTCTTTACGAGATATTCCAACATTTGTGTTTAATTATAACACCCTGTATAGTAAATGTTACAACATTTATTATATACAGGGTCGTTTAAAATTCAATTCCAACGATTTTTGATGGACTTGTGATTTTAAAAATGTTTTGAACAAACATTAATCAGTATTTAATAGAGTTGTGCAAGACCGGGACGGGACGGGACGGGACGGGACGGGAACGGCAACGATGTTCGGGATCGGGACGGAATCTGGAAACTTTCGAGTTTCCCGAAAATATTCGAGATTTCTTACTAAAAAACAATATTAACAGATTCCGTACAGTATCAGAAATCCCGAATATTCTCGGGAATCCCGAATATTCTCGGGAAGCCCGAATATTTTCGGAATCCCGTCCCGACCTGTGATGCGAGTCTTCCCTTCCCGTCCCAAGCATCGGGTTTCGGGAATTCTCAGGATTTTGCACACCTAGTTTTTAACGATCTACAAATTCCAATGTTTAGAATTTTAATAAAATTCGATTTTGACAGAAAACCAAGGTCACCTTCATTTTTTTAAAATAGCATTATGTATTGTTGACTGTACAGTATTATAGACGACTATTAACGACGATTATATTACAGACGACTTTAATTTTGACCTTTATTATGATCTTCAAATGACCTAACCCAGAGCTTGAACGGAAAAGTCGTCATGTAGAATTGAGGATTGTATTATAATGTTTTTTTCATTTAGTTTAAAAATTACTTCGTTAATGAACTAGAATGAATATCAATGATCGACTTCTGTTTAAAACATTTTTGTCATCCCATAAAAAGTGCATAAAAAATCGCGAAGATTAAATTTTAAAACACTCTATATCCTATAATATAGCAAATGTTATAACATGTACTCTAAAAATTTTAATATACGAGTAAATTATATTTATATATTGATATTCATAACAGGTTGAACTATATACACATCACAACTCGATCAGTGCAATTGCCAACAAATTAGGAGAAAATTTAGTCAGACTATGCAGCGTACATTTGATAGACTCTCATCATTGTAGCGATCCTGGTAATTATTTAATATATTTATCATACGTTTATTACTATTGTTATATGTACAAAAATAATGCACTCTAACAATATTTTGATTTATAGGTAAATACTTATCTTCTTTAATCCTTTGTACTACAACCATGTTAAAGCTAGGATTACCTCATGTTAACCTAATGACAAAGTTTGATGAAATGAAAAAATTTAGTCATCGCTTAGATTTTAATGTAGATTATTATACTGATGTGCTTAATTTAAAATATTTATTGGATAAACTGGACGAAAACCCATTTACATCAAAGTAATTTTTTTAATATACCTTTTTGTACTATCTTTTAGTTTTACTATTTTTGATAAATGACAAACACGAAATCTTTCTAGATACAAAAAATTGAATGCAGCCATCGTGTCATTGATAGAAGATTACAGTCTTGTCAGCTTTATACCATTGGATATCTCTAATCAAGCATTGTTATTGCAAGTAAAAAATGCAGTAGATAAAGCTAATGGTTATATCTTTGGTGGAAATGAACCACAAGATGTTCAAACTTTACTTGCATGTGCTGTTGGAGCAGTAAACGAAAGCGAGAGAATGTCAACAATAGATTCATATTTTGAATAAAGACATGTTTTGTAAAAAAATCATACAAATGATGTTAGTTATTCTCATGTTCATATGCCCACATATGTTCAGAATGACCCTGATAGCTCAACCTGAACCATGAGATAAGAAAAGTGTAAACTTAAAGTATCATCGATTAATTTTGAGGTGCTTGTTTCGGTGTTTTTGGCTTCTGTTAAAGCTTAAGATACTTTGTAGATATCTTAAGAATAAGTATAGTTTAATTTTGGGAAACGATACAGTCGATTATGTAGTTTAAATAATTTATTGAACTGTTCATTAGTCATTTTGACTCACAAATATTTGCGCCAAATCATCATAGTCGTATGTCCTTTTCAAAAATATATCTTCCAACTTCAATCCTGAGATAGTCTGAAATGTTATAAAGCTTACCTAAGATTCAAATTTTAACTGAAATATATTATATATTGCACCACTAAAGGCCTATCCATTTTGTTTCGTATATAGTCAAACATGTACATGTATGCTTTATAAAGTAATACTCACTACAATACCACTATGTAATGCAATTAAACATAAAGGAATATCGATTGACACTCCAGGCTTTAGTGTTCCAATTTTTGTAGTAGATATGCCACACCATGCTATAGAGTTACTAGAATCCAAACAAAGCATTAAATCCATACTTCTTTCTCTAAAAAGATATATGATTATATCATTTTTAAAATCTGTATGTTAATTTAAACAAATTTTTAAACACAACTGAAGTACATACGATGTATTTATTATACGACAATTGAATGTAAGTGATTGTTCAAGGTAAACTTTCAAAGGTATGTCCTTTACAGTAACTCGTAGATCACCATATTCAGGAGCCTAAAAAATTGAAGTATTAATGAAATTATACAAAATCGTACTACTTGTACATGAAATAATATAACAAGTAACATTACAAACCATTCTTTGCAACTGACTTGTTTGTAGCCTTCCTCTTTCTCCTAAGTTACTTCTCCAAACAATATCTAATTTTCCAATGTTTGTTGCATTGTGCATCATTTTTTGGATCTCTTAACAAAGTTAATTGCGGTTTTAAACAATACAAGTACTGCCTACTGCAATCAGTATCTAATACATTAACTGATCCATAAATGGATTCTCCCTTCTCATTTGTATTCAGAGTTGACACTGAAGATATAAAATATGTGTAATTTTATCTACTAATAGTACACAGAAAACTTACCACTAAATAAGTGAGACGATTCAAGAGAAACTTTTTCTAAACATATTGGACCAGCTGTCAGATTTTGTATTTGTGCTTCAAGATATACTTCGTCTGACTTTAAGAAAATAATGTTGTTAATTTTCTTATATCGAACAATTATTATAGAGAAGTAAATATTACAATTGACAACAATTATTGTTATATAAAATTTTTAATTATAAAGTAATTGTAAAGATATTACCTCTGCATTATAAAACTTTGTTTTCACATCTAATGGTTTCACCACTTGAAGTTTATAATATTTTCTAAATGACAGTGGAGTAGCGCCTAATGTTATAGGTGTGTAAGTCACTTCACATACTAGTCTGAAATATATTTATATTGATTATTTACATTTAAGTATTTCTTAACTTTACATCCTTACATGTGTGTGCCTATTTCTTTCACTTCGTGGTGTATTACTTCATCGACTGTAGCATCAGGTGGTAAATCTTTTGTTTCTCCATTGCTACCAGAAAGAGGAATATTTTGAGTACTTGTTTGTAAATCTGCCTATAGTATAAAACATTGTTAAAAATAATTCATTAGTTTAAAGCATGTACAACTACTATTACAACATACTTTTAATGTACATTATGCATTAATAATATGTGTAGTAACTAAGACATAAATTCAAGTATCTTTGTAGTTAAAACAATAAGACGCATACTTACTTTAACACTAACATCTTCTACAAATTGACCACTACCATTATGTACACACAAATAGCTTGAAAACATTTCACCTAAATAAATATTCCTGGAAACATATATGCATAGTTTTAATTAAATTATTTCATATTTTCATATCAAATAATATTATTATTCATATTATCAAACATTGATAATGGAATGTAAATACATATAATAACTATGACTTTATCGTGTTTTGTATTTGTTCAATTACAATTACAGTGCCCCATTTATCCGGCTCAAACGGGACCAGGCTCGATCCGGATGATCGGAAATTCGAATAAAGGTCGGTTTAGACTAGGAGGCAAGCCATGGTAGTCATGCCTATACTAGAGCCTACGGCCGTGGACTGCCATGGCTTGCCTCGTAGTCAAAACCAACCTTTATACGGAAAGTTCGGTAACAACATAAATAAAACATTTGTATGTATACTTTAATAACAATATTGGTAGTATGAAACAAAATACGTATACATACAGTATAAGTTTAATTTAATTAGGATGTTCTGAAGAAGTCTGTGAATTCCTTTTGTGTCAGGTTTGAGTGACGTTTATATGCTGCACGGTTTCATAAACTTCCAAGTTGTAGACTGAGAATATTAATTAATTACTGAATGAAACAAGGACAGTGATTATGCTTGACAATCCGGATAAATGGAGTTCTACTCTATTAACGTAAACTATTGGGTTGGAATGAAAATTCGTAGCGTTTTCAAATTAAGAATCGAAGATAAAATCAAGGTATTTATTCATATGTTTATTCAATAACACGAGAAGTTACGTCGAAAATGGCAAAAAGTAATAGAACAGAATGCAAAATATGTTATTAAATAAATCTATGAATAAATATCTGAATTTTAGCTTTCAACTTTAATTTACAAACGCTACAAACTTTCAATCTATAATATCATTATTGTAAAAGCATATATATACCCAAAACTTTGAGGTAAGACCATAAATTGTCCTACAGTAAGAGTTTCCATTCCTTGTAAAGCAGTACAATCATTTTTAAGTTCATTATTTAATGTATTGCCAGGAAGATCTGCCGAGTCACAAGTCACAACAATTGGACTTGCAAGAGTAGGTCGAGTTAATCTCATCACTGAAAAAAGTATACTAAATATTTTTAATGAATACATACAAATAGTATTTCAAACAACAAATATGGTATACATACATATAAATTATTATTTATGTGTTTATTAAAACTTGGTAACAAAAGAACTCAAGAAATAAATGGTTTTACATTTATTTGAGCTTCGATAAGGATTAGTATTTTAATTTTGTTATATTTAGTTAGTTATAATATTTTTTCTGACTTAGTTTCGTACGAGTCCGAAATACTAACAAAAAAATATGTTTGATATTCCATATGCAAATTGTCTTGGCAAATTTGTTATTAGATTTTATAGTATTCGTATAATATTGATCCCCATTGATGAAATTAATAGAGACTCTCTTCAAAAAATCTATATTTCTAGCAGGTTTAAATCTAGGTTTCATTGGCAAATTTAGAATTTTAAATGGCTGAGAATTTAATTAATTTTGCACTGCTTTTGATATCTGTTTCGGATCCCAGTTTAGTAGAAAAGTAATCAACCATGTTCACAATATTTCTCATGAATCCGCACTACTGTTAAAATTGATAATTTCTACCACGTGTTATTTTTCTATTTTTTTGTCTCATCAAAACCAATACCAACTGCATTTATTGGATTCAAGTCTATTAATTGTTTCTTCATCTGATTATATGGCTTTTGTCCAATTATCTATAGTTCCATTGTTATATTTATTTGTGCAAATACTAAAAGAGATTTGACATTTTTCTTTGATAGTTAAGGTATTTTTCTTTTTATTCATAGCTACAAAATGCATGTCTCAAATATATGAGTATGCCTAACTGACCACCTATCCGAGCAATCATTTAGAATTTTTAGTCTACCTCTGAAACTCCCTGAAAGATTCAAATGTTTTTGGCAAAACTTTGTAAACAATCTTTGTATCAGATGATTGCATAAGTTTGTGCCCAATTTTCCTAAATGTCGCAAACTGTACTGCACGACGAAGCGTAAAAAGAAATTATATAGTCACCATTCTTTTCTAATAGTAAAAAAGAATGGTGACTACATAATTGACTAATAGAGCTGTAATCTTTAAAATTTAGCCATTAAATTCTATTTTGAATTTGGGCACAAACTTGTGCAATCATCTGATATACTTGATTAAGATTGAGTTCATATTTTCCAATCACTTCATGCATTGATATTCCATCTTTCATATTTAATATTTTTCAAAACACTCTTCATTTTAATAGTCTGAATAGTCTGAAACTAATAAGTACAGATTATAATAATAAAATTTTATGACTATTAGATGTAAACACACTTTGTAAATATCTTTATATTAGAATTTGAGATTGGTGAACATCCAAGTCAAGAACAAAATATTTGAAACTATTTAGTAAATTAAATGTGTAACAGAATGAAAATATTAATCGGTTCTTAAACTCAAGTAAATGTAAAATTATGTGCTTGTTGAGTTTTTTGTTGCTCCTTCTTAATGAACGCATAAAGAGAATGATTTTCTGAAAAAATTGGATTCATTTGTTCAATGTTGCTCCTCATTGTACATGCATCTTTTAAAATATATTATTAACATATTGTTTTATTACCTTTCAATGCTAATAAATGTTCATTTTTTGGTTTAGTTTCCATTTCAACTATGAACTGTTAGCAGCGACTGTATTTGAAGAATACGTCCTTATTAAAATGTAATAATGGTATCTGTCAAACGACACTTATAAAATCTATATAACCTATAATTTAACATACTGTTTGAAAAACATTGGTACATTGGTAGCAGGTGTCACACAAATACAAATAAAGCAAATAAATATTCAAAAGATATTTTGAATTATCAATATATTTCAAAATAACGTTAAATGAAATTTTTATGGAAGATTGACTTTAATCTTATTGCAAACAATATTGCAAATATTTATTTCATTCAAATGTACAAATTGACTAAAAACACTGAATATCACAATATACGGGATTCGAATGCAAACTACTGACAGAGAGACTCTCTCTCTCTTTGTGACAGTCATTGATATAGTATATACAGAGATGTACTCTCTGCTAGAGAGAAGACCACAATATAATCAATTGCGGTAATCAATTTATAGTGCACATGCGTCCGTAAGTTGGTCTACGATGAAAATAATTTCAAAACTCTATTCCATGAATAATAGCCTCGAAGCTATCTATACAGGGTGTCCCAAAAATGTTCTACTTCCTTTTCGTCACTTTTTCCTTTGCGAAAATGTTCTAATTATTAACAAAAACGCCAACCAATAGAGCGTGGCTACAGTCGCCGAACCAGAATTCGTCCGGTGTGGTCGTGCTTTAATTGGTTCGTGTTTAACTCTTGCCGCGGTGAACATTTTCGGAAAGTTACTTTAAATCTGTTCAAATGATATCAGTAATCACTCCTTTCAAGGAAACACAACATTTTTGGGACACCCTGTATACATAACTATGTATCTGGTGTAACATTTATGTTTTGCTATTCGCATTCTTCAATACGTAAACAAATATAAATATAAAATTTATCTTAAATATTTAAGAACATTCAATTACATGTATGACACGATAACAATAATTTTTGAAGTCACATTTTATTTAAAAAAATATTATAATTTCAAATATTGCCAATTTCCCAATTTCTCGCATGCAGTGGCATCACTGATATATATCAGCGAGTGGCATCAAGTGGCATCTACAATATATGTAAATGAATATTGTAGTTACCTGTGCATAATGTATAATGCATCTTTATGGCAAAGATTATTGTGAATGTGTTTATGTTTTTTCTTGACTGTTGCTTTGAAGCTATAATTTATAAATAGTGAAAATTTTAAAGAAAACAGTATCCATTCATTATAACGATGATACTATTTACATTTGTGAACGTTGTCATCAACTGTGTTAAAAAATGCAATGCCAATAATTGAGACAATATATAATTTAATGTGTTACGTATATTTTTACGATATCCGAAATAAAATAATATGATTCTATGGAATGGCCGAATTGCATATAATTGGTAAAATATCGTCTGCAGTGAATTTTAAACAATCGCGGCTATTATGCAAATGGAGTTTTCATGCTGGTAATATAATTTGTTATTATCTTTCTATTATATAAAATAGTTTTGTTGTATAAATAATAATTTATTAATTTATGTATTTCTATATAATATAAAAATTTCTTTTTGTAGGCAATGGTTGGAAAACTTTAAATGGTTGTGAAGAAGGACAGACACAAGAAAGTTGTGATTTATATACAAATGAACCAGTTTGGGATCACCCTGTAGATATACATTATACAACGCAATCCCTTCATAATTCACCGAAACTTTTACTTCAAATATTTTGTAGGGATACACATGAAAGAATATTATTTACATCTTATGGTGTTTGTAATGTTCCTCTATCCCCTGGCTTACATTCCATAGAATGCCATACATGGAAACCAATCGGTAAGTTAAGTATATTTTCAAAGAAGCTTATACATTGCCTTATCATTTCACATGTATTATACTTCTAATATAAAGATTTATATAGGTAACTGGAAAGACCGACTTAGAGACAAATTCTTAGGGATAACGTTACAATTAAAGTCACCAAATGTTTTAGTTAACTCTTTGGATAGATTTGAGTTACTTACAGAAAGTATGGGAACAGTTAAGATAGAATTGCAGATACTCGCACGAAATTTTGATAAATACGGATGTCATATGTAAACATGTGTATGGATATTATTTGTTATTAAGAAAATTTAATACAAAAGTATCAATATGGTTGAAAAGCCATTTATACTAATGTTTGTTTACCTTGTTTGTAATGGAATAATACATGCAAAAAAAGTTGAAGAAATATTTACCTGTGTAAATGAAACAGAATGTAATGATCTACTTGAAAAAGATGAAACAGATTCATTATCTACTACAGTCAAAAGTACTTATACTTCAACTACTGATGATACCAATAATCCTGTAGACTCAACAGAGAGTGTGAGAATTCGTATAACACCAACTGCACAAACACCTCATAAAATAAAAACCAATAATGAGATAAGAAATCATTCTATACATAAAATACAATCTGATATGTGTGAATGCAATTTAGTAGTAAGTTGATACACTTCCTTATAACTTATGTTCATTGTATGAAAGAGCGTTTAGTCTTCATCAATATCAATCATTTTCTTTATATAAAAGGTATCATCTTGTGACATCAATTGCTGTTGCGACAAAGATTGCAGTGATTTTCATTTAACAGTATTTTCGCATTGTAAATACAATCAAGCAGAGTTGTATGATAAACGTTACTGTTACAGTAGAAATTTTATACAACGGAATAACACATTATTTGTGATCGAAAAATTAGCGAGCAATCTTTTCTGCATTTTATACGATAATCTTCCACCTACATACAGTGTAACTAATGACTTGGTAAGTTTTTTAATACGAATTAAAAAGAACATTTTGTTATTTATAACTTCTGAAATGTTTAATTCTATGTAGGATATAAAAACAGAAAAAGATTTACGAGCTGCAATGAAACCAAATAGACTGAAATGGAAATGGGAAGACCAAGTACGTGTACCTGAATATAATGCCTATAATCCTTACCAGGATGGTGACATTTTGTGGATAATACAAAACGCATCTATTCAACCTTTTGGTATGTACATACACACATAATTTAGTACAATTATTATTAAAAGTTTGTATAAAAAATTTTATTTATGTTGCATTTCAGAAATTTTACAATCTGGATTTATTGATAAATGTACATTTAAGAAAACTTTGATGTACCTTCGTCAATGGAAGGATCAGTGCTTGCAAACAGAATTAAATAATGCAAACAAGTTCCTTTTCCCAAAGGCATTTAACAATTTTACTGTTATTGTTTCACCAGATTTATTCAACGAAACTTATATTGAGATGTCAGAACAGGTACTTCTATAATTATAACATTTTTTGTCTTAAATATATTAATAGAATGATTTATTCATTTTACTTTTAAAAAGAATTACTACGATGTTTTATTTGCAGATATGTCCGAGGAATGTATGTTTAACATTAAATAATTATTATTGCAAACATCCTTGGAAAGAATGTAACAAAACCCTTACATCAGGGTCTTGTACGAATGGATCATGTTACAATATTGTTACTGGTGTGAAATACTTGATTCTTCATAATGGTTCAATGGGAGTTCACAACATTAATGTATATTTTACCATAGCTAACGTTTCTCAAAGTTTTTACCAACAGTTTGAGGTAGTTTATGAGTGGGCTGATCTGGATAAAGAAAAGAGTTTCACTCTTAGTGGTAATCCGGGCTACATGTTTGGAAAACCATTAACCATCGGTACTTTAAACAAGACTAGCAACACTAAAACTGTCATTTTTAATAAAACCGATAATTTTTTAACATTGCCTATAGCTATGAGAAACGGTCAATGTAACGAAATAAATAGGTATATCGTTAACTTTGGGGAAGATATTAAATTACGGTGTTCTGTGTCTTTAAGTACTGATAATTTCAATACATCATCTTGTATAGAATTACAAAATCGAACTATGCACTTCCTGCTGAAGGATTCTATGTTTAACATTACCGAAACAGACCAATATAGCATTTACGTTTCAAAAACAGGCAATATTACGAATAGTAATACGGATGGTTGGGCGCAAATTTTACTTCAGAAGATACCTCAAAACATTGTGTGGGCACAGATAGTCAATAATCGGTTGTATTGTTCTGGATTGATAACTTCTATTCACTTACATATTTTGTACTCTACTGTAGCAAATTCCGAGACATTGACTAATTATAATATACAAGGGATAGGCATTTATTTTTCTAATGAATCTGATGTATCATGGTCAACCTGTTGGACAGAGAATTGTACACACATATTAAAAGTAGATATTGTTAGTTATGTTACATTCCACGATGTCTCTAAACCATCGCGATATTATTTTGTAGGAGGTCCTAATTTAGATCTTACCTTGCCATATGATTTCTTTTATCCATTTTTAAGTAACTCGCAATGCATTGAATCACGTATACATTTAATATTTAGCGCGGCGTTCATTATAATTTTGCACAACTCTATTTATTAATTTCATGTCATTTTTGCATTAATATAATACTTAATTATTCAAATATACATATTTGCAACATAAACCAAACTGCAATGTACCAAAGATAATTTTATGTTCATATATAGTAAAATAAAAAGTTTAACAAAGTACAATTACTATTTTATAAAAATGTTTCATCAATACAATGTGCATTTAAAATAAAAATATTAAACTGAAGAATTTCAAATATATCTGACACCTGATACTTTTTTCTCTATACATCTAAATTATAATTTTACAGCGCCTTAGTTATTCTTTTTAATATTTTATACAGTGCAATACAATATTTTTACAATTATTATTAACGCCTTTAGTACTGCCGGCGGATATATCCTATCGTATACTTATAGTGGAAATTTCGGTAGCATTAAAGCAGTTGTCGGTATAATCCAACTTTGATGATACTGAAACGGTGTTCATCGAAGCATGTAAGTGGTGTGGCTACCGATTTACGCCGATGTCGTTTACCGTCAGTAATCTAACGCTAATGCTTACACCTTTTCAATTCCATTCGGATTATTGTGGAGATTTATAGAAATTATTACAAAAAGTGATAGTGAAGAAGAATTTGTTATTTCTGAATTAGTTAAGTGACGAAAATACGCCAAAATCTTTTATACGTCTACGCGAGTGAAAAGAGGCCCTTCAAAAATGTAAATAAAACGGGCTTTTATATCTGTTTCGTTCTTCCTTAATTTATTTCATTGTCTTATTTTTTATTTAAAAACAAATATAAATTACAACAAAGTTTGAGAGATATATTTAACATAATTAGTAAACAAAATTGTTTAAAATGAGTAACAGCAAATTTCAAATAAAACTCTTAAAATAGTAGGGAATTGTTGGCAGCAAAATTGAAAAATAATTCGGAGTGCAAAGGGTTAACAAAGATTATTATAAGACTCAGTAAATACTAATAAAACCTAGAACTATTTCTACTAATTGTAAGTGACAAAAATGGTCCGACTAGTTGAACCGATTATTAATCTCACGATGCCGTATCGAAATGATTAAAAATTAAATAAGAATTGTATAGTATCTATTGTATTGTTTTCTATAAAGAGAATATTTAAAAAGTTCAATATTGTTTCATTTATATATTCATTTCAATTGTTATACTTAATTTAATTTTAATTCACACTGTTGCGCGAATATAATTATTTGCTTACAGAGTTCCTATATAACTAAGTAAGAACATGAATTTAAATTACTTCGAAACACCTAAGAAAATATTTTAATTACGAATTGACTAAACTTCTGTTAATCATTGATTTTTTTTGAATTTCTACAATCGTATTTGAAAATTTGATTCAATTGGATGTGTTGAATGCATTTCAAACGAATCACGATGATACGAATGAAAATTCACTAATGGATTGTTGACCAATGAGAAAAATCCTTTGGTATTGTAGACCAATCGTGAGCAGCTATGCTCTTCTTTAAAATCTCGCTAGTGTAAACTTGGGACAAACTCTTGTAGCCGTCGTGATGCACTATGGGACGTTGGGTTGTGCTTCGCTCCAATACAAGATGGCTGACACTTGTTAGTAGTGTATTTTCGTTTGATCGAATGTGCATTTTTATAAAAAAAGTTAGTGTCTTCGTACGAACGTATTGTGCACGCTCGTTTGCATAACGAACACAAAATAGGTCTTCCTTTTTTACCAAATTGTTCTCTTATCATGTATGATCAGGGGACAGCAAAATGTGCCGTGAAAGTGCTAGAGGCAGAATAATTACCCGTCACCAGCCATGTTCATATGTGTTCTTTTGTTATGACAATTGTGATATAATTCTCGTGGAATATAGTGCCAAGGTGAAGTGATATCTTGCTTTGTTGCGCTTCTACTCCGTCGCTAGTGTGTCACACAAGAATCGTTTCACTACGATATAGATTAAATGAAAGGTACGTATTCATGTTGGTCGGTACGCCTATTCGCGAGTCATTCTTGAAACCTTATATCCGTGTATTTTCTCTTTTTTTTAATTGTCTTTTTTCATCTGTTCATATACTTGCAATCCACAAGAGCCAACTGACCTATTAACCTGCTATATCGGTTAACGCGATGTCATGTACGGTTCCTCAGTTCCTCTTTGACATATTCTTCGAATTTGCCTCGCTGTCATATACTGTTTTACGTTTTCTTCGAATCAGCGGACAGTTTCCATTTGCATGTTTTGTAACGTGCAAAATGGGAATCGGTTTGTCGTCGGCGAGACAGAACGACCCATCGAAACTGTGTCTCGATTTCTAATATCAGTAATTCACCGTCAAGTAATTTACCATCGAGCACAAGTCGGTTTATTTATGCTGTTTAACAACAAAAATCCCCCCATTCACGATAGAAACGAGTAAATCAAATATAACGGTAACATTGGTAATGAAATTTAATCGTAATACGTTATTAGATGAAAGTTACTCCATCTTAATTCAACTCGTCCTACAAACGTTGTTTATTCCTCAAGTATTTCTTATGCTAGATTACCGTATAAATAAATTTGCGATATTATTACAGAAATATGAAAATATAGAAAATCTCATCGTTTATCACATTGAAACAGATTACAATTATAATTTCAAATATGTCATAGTCATAATTTTCACACCGTTCATTACGATAGCGTGTGTATAATTTTTCTTGAACTAATATGTTATTTCGTTAAACAAGACCAATTATGACAAGCCTTTCGTTTATCTATCACTATTTAGAAAAATAGTGTGTAATGTAAAACGTATTGTTTCTAGTACTAATAATCTAAATGCAAAGCTGGTTAAAATACTGTTTTTAATAGTAAATAGTAAATAATATTTTATTTGCCGCAATAAGTTTTTAAAATACTATTTCCAAATAATATTTTATTTGCAGAATATTACAAATATTTGAATTTCATCTCTCGAAATATTTTGTTACTTTTATTTTAAATATTTCGCTGAAAGTAATGGTTCATATTCAATACATTAATAAGTATAAATTGTTTTCTAATGGCAAGATACATTATATGTTTATATTGTTTATCAACAAACTACAGTAGGAACCTGCTGTGTATATTAGAATGGTTATACATTATGTACATAATACAGTTTTTCAGAATAATGAAACGAAATAAGGAAACACGTTCAACTCTATTAGAAATACCTTTTATCACCATTATCTAAAACTTGTTTTTTAATGACTTCTAATAATTCTACGATAGAAACTCCTAAACTTTAGATCAAAAAATGAAACTATGTATAAATAATATTAAAGTATTTCATTTCAGGCCAGTTTATTATGATAAAATATTTTATTTTGTGTTTCACTTTGTTAAATGGAAATATTTTATTTTATGATTTTCATTCTTAATATACCAATATTTTATTTCGTGGTTTAGACTGTCAAACTGAAAATTTGTTACTTTTTAAATTACATGTACATCCTATTTGAAATATTATTTCTTTTAAGCTAAATAATATCTAAAATATTAAATAGTATCCGAAATATTTATTTCGCTAAATATTGCCCACCACTGCTTAAATATATGGATTGAGGAAATCGATAATTTCGAGATTTTTTCATATAGCTACGAGCAGAAAAATTATTCTGTATAACGTTACTCTGTAGAATTCGTTAAAAAATTTCAAGTATGGTATAGCAATTTCGATGAAAATAAATAACCAATTTTACGTTAAGTTACTTTTTTCTTTTTTATATATTTTAAATCGTAACATTAACGAATAACGCGCTATTGACAATACTTACGCCCATATCAGATTACTTTTATACATTAATTTTTATCAATTCCACTGTTCGTTTCTGAATTAATCATTGAATTAAATTGGTTTTTTCAAACAATCATTTTCGTCTTTATTTTCATACGCTACCAACTATGTACTACATATCATAATCTGACCTGGGCATACTGGGCAGTATGAATTTGAAAATTTCATCCTCTCTGTAAAAATATTTCTTGAAACTACGTGGCTATATTTTAGTAATAAAGTTACCAAAAAATGAATATGAATTGCATAGAGGAACGTCTTTTATCATACAATTAGATATGGAATTGGCAATTTTCCGGGCACCAAAAATGAATAAATCTCGAAATTTAACAAAGACTTAGTAGGTGTTTAAAATAACACAATCGATAGCTTATAAAATTGCGCACACAAATCATTTACATCGAGTGTAATACCTCGCAGCGCAAGAATTAATTAACACTTAATTGTAAATAACGTTTCGTCTTCATGTTCTGCCAAAATGACTTTCTTGCAAACTATAAAGCAAAATATAAATTATGTAGAAGTTTTAGGAATTGAATTATGCGTACACTATTCTAACAATGTTATTATCTAATACATAAATCAGAACATTTGGACTGAATGACGTGTAAATAATATTGGTATTTAACAGAGTAACTAGTAACTATTACTATAAGTTACAAATTATTAGAACTGTATTTTCTATTATATCGCTTTTGTACAATTTTTGAAAAAAAAAAATTGTTAACTGCTCATGTCTTCAAGATTGGTATTGGAGAACCGTTTGTGGATTAAGAAACATATTATTTCAGAAAAAGCACTGACAATCGAGTACGTGTTATTATTAATTGCAATCTTTATTTTCTTCTATATATTTTATAATGAGAGGGCTGAATTTTTTAAAATTAATTATGAGCAATTTCTTCTTTATCCACTCGGGGTAAGAAAAATGGGAAATGATAAAATCCTTTCTGTGGGTAGGGGTTAATTCTATGTATATGCAGCAGCACTATTATAATATACAGCATACATACAACGTGCTTCTTACAGACCAGTCCTGTTCTATCTCAAGAATAGAAGAACTAATAAGTACACTACCGCATTAATATGATCACGTAAATAAAAATAAAATAATAAAAAAGTAGTGGTCTGTGTTCTTTTGTTTGTGACGTTGCGGGCACGATAAATGCTTTGATGTCTGAACTTGTTTTCGACGAATTATGATACGGAGATTGCGAACTGTTAACTCTTACTAATCGCGTCGCACAGATGGTCGAACGTGATTTTAGTTATCTATAAGTTAAGTCTCAGTTGTCTACAAGTTAAGTCTTAGTTGTCTACAAGTTAAGTCTTAGT
>CM052201.1:2377743-2405540 GCA_028455805.1 Lasioglossum figueresi
AATTAGTTTAGTAAACGACGTCTAATAAATATGTTGAAAAAATGCATTTGGTCGGAACTTTGAAAGACAATAGTAAAAATTGATCTGATGTGATGATGTGATTTCAATGAAATTTTCAGAATGTATATAACTTGCACGAGTTTACAAAATACGTCTTTTAAATTTTCTTTATTGACCCAGCTAAAAAAGTTGTAAAAATCAATATTTACTATAGTTTCTCACAATTCCGAACAAATGCATATTTGCAACATATTTATTAGACGTCATTTACTAAACTAATCCTTCTATCATTAACCCTCGCAAGGTAAGGTCTAATAACACATACAGTGAGTCTAAAAAGTATTCGTACGCCCTTTAAAATAGAATAACTTTTTTATAGTTGTACCAAACGACCTGATTTTTTATAATCAATTAGAAGCATAGGTATACGAAATGATATGCAAAAAAGATTTTCCAAAAATTATAATTTACAAGGTTACATGCAAAAATAAAAACGGCATTTTTTAAAACTTTTTTATTTGGGTCCTTAATGAAAATTGAAAATATATGTTTTGTAGATCTATGTTAGTTATACACATACCGAAAATTTCATCGAAATCGGTTGACGCAGGAAAAAACGACACGCATCGATAGATGTACGATTCTGTGGATTTTAAGCAGAAACTGATCAAAAGTAGTGTAAAACTACGATTTTCACCATTTTTCACCATTTTCAGCATGCGTGTAACTACTATAGATCTACGAAACATATTTTAATTTTTCTTGTAAGGGCCCAAATAAAAAAGTTAAAGAAAATGCCATTTATATTTTTGCATGTAACCTTGTAAATTATAGTCTTTGGCAAATCTTTTTTTCATATAATTTCGTGAACCAGAGCTTCTAATTGATTATAAAAAAATCAGGTCGTTTGGTACAATTATAAAAAAGTTATTCTATTTTAAAGGGTTGTACGAATACTTTTCACGCTCTCTGTAAATAGTTAGTTGGGGTCTCTTAGACCCCGACAAACGTATTTCATAAATAGCCTAATTTTTAATCAATTTGGGATAAAGAATAACCTAGGATGAAAAGTAAACGTACAGATTTAATTTAATTCGTACAAAAGAAAATTTTTGTTAAAGTTTGTTTTTACATCAAAACCTTGTACACATCGAGAAGAGAAAAAGTTTGAAAGGAACCATATGTCGGAAACAAATACGATTTTCTTATTTCAGGGTGGTAGACATTTGTAAAAGAAACTTGCCTCAAAATTGTTTATGCCAAAGAAAGTTGTTGTTAAAGTTTCTTTTTACATCAAAACCTTCTACTCATCCAAAAGAAAAAAGGTTTGAAAGGAATCATATGTTGTACACAAATAATGCCTTTTTAATTTTTGCATATAACCTTGTAAATTATCATTTTCGGAAAATCTTTTTTTCATATAATTTCGTAAACCAGTGCTTCTAATTGATTATAAAAAAATCAGGTCGTTTGGTACAATTATAAAAAAGTTATTCTATTTTAAAGGGTTGTACGAATACTTTTCACACTCTCTGTAAATAGTAAGTTGGGGTCTCTTAGACCCCGACAAATGTATTTCATAAATAACCTCGTTTTTTAATAAATTTGGAATAAAGAATAACACAGGATATAAAGTAAACGTACAGATTTAATTTTATTCATATAAAAATTCTTTTCAAAAATCTAAAGCTGTGGTCGCCGAGACCACACATTATCTTGCGAAGGTTAACAGAAAGGTTTGGTCCATTCATAAAAAAGTTATACTGATTTAAAGTGTGTGTGATCCAATTATGTGAGTATCTGTATACTCTACCCTGCTTTCTACCAACTCTAACATCTCTAAATTGATATGGTAACGCTCAACACTCTCTCTTTCCCAGTACATAATTTCCCTAACTTTGCTCTTCTCCGGTTGCCTATCCTTTCTGTGACCCTTCGGTATTCGGAAAGTTACGCAGATAGACACGTGGACCCTTCGACTATTCTAGATTCTATTCGACTCTCGATTTCGAATCGTATAATGAATAGAATATAATAGAATAGAATAGGAAAATTGGGTATTCTACAAAATAACAACTTTAACTTTTAATAATCTAATTCGTAATACTTTTATCTGTTAGAAGCTCTTTTACTAGAAATTTGAATAATATTTTTAATTACATATAGGCAGAGTCGCTCGATCAGGGGAATTGTCTCGTTGCATGCCGTGCAACGTAGCTCAAAAACTGATTACTCGATCTTTATGAAATTTGGTATGTACAGTGACTCCCACTAATATTCGGACAATTTTAAAAAGAGGATAACGTCTTAAATATTAGACTACGCTATTTGAATTTTTTGAGGGGAGCAAGAACAATTAGTTTACTACAAAATGTGAAAAGAAATTTTTTCAAAAATTGCAAGTTGTCGGAATTGCAGAGAAAATGACAAAAGTTGTAATTTTCAACTTTTTTATGTGTGCCTATATTGAAAATTTAAAATGTAATGAAATCGGTTGATGCGGGAAAAAACGACAGGCATTGAAAGATGTAAGAATCCTTAAATTTATTGCAGTTACAGGCCGAAAATCGTGAAAAATTGCAATTTTCACCATCTTTAAACGTTTGTAGCTCATTGCAACGTCGACCGATTTTGACGAAATTTTCAAAATGTGTTTAATTGACACAGATGTATAAAACTTATTTTTAAAATTTTCAATATAAATCCACATAAAAAAGTTGTAAAATGCAACTTTTAGTATATTTTCTATAATTCTGATTTCAATTATATTATTTCAATTTTTGAAAAAATTTCTTAAACTAATTGCTCTAGCTTAAAAAGTTATAGTTCTCTCTAAATATATTGGAATAAAATTGTACAGAGTGGTGGACGTTTGTAAAAGAAACTTGCCGCAAAATTGTTTATGCCAAGGAAAATGGTTGTTAAAGTTTGTTTTCACATCAAAACCTTCTACTAATCGAGAAGAGAAAAAATTTGGAAGAAACCATGTGTTGTACAAAAATACGATTTTCTTATTTCGAAATAAAAAGCATCGTCTTATATCGGACTAAATTGTACAGGGTGGTGGACGTTTGTAAAAGAAACTAGCCGCAAAATTGATTATACCAAGGAAAATGGTTGTTAAAGTTTGTTTTTACATCAAAACCTTCTACTCATCGAAAATTCGATTTCGTATCGTATAATGAATAGAATATAATAGAATAGAATAGGAAAATTGAATATTCTACAAAATAACAACTTTAACTTTTAATAATCTAATTCGTAATACTTTTATCCGTTAAAAGCTCATTTACTAGAAATTTGAATAATATTTTTAATTACATATAGGCAGTGTCGCTCGATCAGGGGAATTGTCTCGTTGCATGCCGTGCAACGTAGCTAAAAAACTGATTACTCGATCTTTATGAAACTTGGTATATACAGTGACTCCCACTAATATTCGAACAGTTTTAAAAAGAGATAACTTCTTAAATATTAGACCATGCTATTTGAATTTTTTTGGGAAGCAAGAGCAATTAGATTAGAACAGGATGTGAAAAGAAATTTTTTCAAAAATTGTCATTTTCAAAAATGATCAAAGTAGTAATTTTCAACTTTTTTATGTGAGCCTATATTGAAAATTTAAAAAGTACATTTTGTAGATCCGTGTCAATTATATGCATTGTAAAAGTTTCATCGAAATCGGTTGATGCGCGAAAAACGACTGGTATTGAAAGATGAAGGAACCATATGTTGTACACAAATACGATTTTCTTATTTCGAATATTATTAATAAAATTGTACAGGGTGGTGGACGTTTGTAAAAGAAACTTGCCGCAAAATTATTTATACCAAAGAAAATTGTTGTTAAAGTTTGTTTTCATGATTTTATGTAATGTTTGTTCATATGTAAGATACCATACTTGTTAAGATATAAGCTGTCGAAGTTTTTGCAAAATTTGATTGAGTGGAGTTTTGCGTATAGACAAAAGCTTATTTACAGTCCACCTGACCGTGTCGATGAGACAGAACATAATCGTGTGGGTGCCGCCAAACAAACGAAATTGAACCCTTTGCACTCCTTTGTCGAGTGTTACTCGACTTCAGATAATGTATTTGATTCTTCCTTTATTTATGTAAGTCGTATTTTTTAGTAAAAACATATATAAGTTCCACAAATATAAATTACAACAAAGTTTGAGATCCATATTTAATATAATTAATAAACAAAACTGTTCGACACTAAACCTACCGAGCCTTACAAGTATCTGGTAAGTACATGTTCCCTTATAAAAATGACAAGATTGATTTTATTTAGACTTTGTGCGGCTCCTATTATACAATACGTGCTCTATCAAAGATGTTTATACAATCAATTCTTATGAAATCATTTTTATTATTTCAGTAATTGTAAAATAATAAATCTAGAACCGGTCATTTTGACCGGTGGTGGTAGGTTTAGTGTTAAAATAAGTAGGAGTCAAGAAATTGTCCTTTGAAATATAGATTTCAAATGAAACGCTTAAAATAGTAGTTGTTGGCAACAAAATTGAAAAATAATTCGGAGTGCAAAGGGTTAATTCAAATCACAAATTTAAAATTGCGAAATATGAGGGAAAACCTTATATCCATTGTTACACATAAGAATGCTAATACAACATTATGAAATACTAAAGTATAGGTACTTACAAGTTTTTCAAGATCTTCAGCTACTTCGTCGGATCCACAGGACACTGACATTTACACGACTACGTCTTATCCCCTTGCCTTACGATATCGTGACCGATTCGCGATGAAGATTCTGAACAGATTCTGATAAAAATGTATGTTAATAATTCCTTTTAATCCGAAATAAAATTCTATTTTGGTTTTGTTAATGTACAGCTATTGGAGAACGTATAGGCATATAATAGATATAAATTTTCTCCTTTTTTAGGAAATTATGATCTACAAAAAAGTTCTGATCACTGAGACCGTAAAATAAATCGTAAGGCAAGGGGTTAATAACTATGTACGAAGCACGAAACACCACACAACGCACTTTCCGAAATCATGACAGCGAACGAGAAGATGTTACTCCGACCACGATCGAAACATTACTGCGATTGTCAACTCGGTTTTTTCGTGAATGGTTAAGGGTGAATTTAGGTGGGGAAATGTAGGTTTTGTTAATTGGTCGTGGTTGTGCCGGAAGGACTTTAGGTTGAGGAGTGGGGGAACTGTCAAAGAAATTCCTTTTATTGTCTTCGGTCGTCAATAGCGTGATTTATAAGTGTATGCCCGTTCGTTACCTCGGTGGGTTTATCGCACGTGTTGTCCATCTGTCGGGGTTGAAGTTGTCGGAGCGTGGTAGTTGTAAAATAATAAGCCAATTCGGTGCCGATTCGCACGCGTTTTTTGCCAGTTATAACGTCCTTTTCAGGTACACTGCTGTGCAAAAGAAAAAAGCACCCAGCCATATTTAATGGAAAAGCGTAAAAAATCAAATAACAACACAGTATAATTACAGCTTTCTATCGATCGTATATTTGTTGTTGATAAAATTGTTAATGCTTTCCGCGTAAGGGTTCGATCATTTGTTACTTAATTTACAAAGCAATTTTGCAAATTACTAAAGTAATTCCGACGTTTCGATCTTCATTCAGATCATCTTCAAGGATTACTAGAATTGCGTTTGTGAAAATTTTTTTTTAACAAATTAAGAATTTGTTGAAGATGATCAGAATGAAGATCGAAACGTCGGAATTACTTTCGTAATTTGCAAAATTGCTTTAAATTAAAAATTAAGTTAAGTAAAGTTAAGTAAATTTAAGTAAAATTAAATTTTAAATTACGCAACAAATGAACGAACCCTTGCGCCGAAAGCATTAACAAATTTTATTAAGAACACAGTACGTTTTGAAAAAGGATTCCTTGCTGTTTAATTGAATAGTTCTGAGAATATGTGTTACTGCGGATTATCTAATACTTTAAATGCAACAAATCAATCCATTGTACAATACAATTTCTACATGAAGATATTGTTTATCATTATATCTTATAATTATACCGAGTGCTTCTTTCTTTTGCACAGTTGTACACTACATTTCTACATGGAGATATTGTTTATCGTTATATCTTATAATTATGCCGAGTGCTTCTTTCTTTTGCACAGTAGTGTATATATAAGATTTTCTTTTTTACAATTGAAATCTGAATGGGCAGGGAAACAAAATGTTCTGGTACTGGCCTTGCGACGGTGACAATAACAAAACCAAGGTGATAATCGCAGAACTGTTTTGATCGTGGTCGGAGTAACTTCTTCTCATTTGCTGTCACAATTTTGGAAGGTGTGTTGTGTAGCGTTTAGCGATTGTGTAAAAGTGTGGAGTTTTGTGCTTATTAAGACATATTCGCGTAAATGGAAGTGGCCTGCGGATTTCCGACGTAGGAACAGAAGATTCTGAAAAATTAATGGATACATACCTACAGTCAGTCACATAAGTATTCTTACGGCCTTTAAAACAGAATAACATTTTTATAATTGTACCAAACTACCTAATGTTTTGTAAGCAATTAGAAGCATTGGTTTACGAAATGATATGAAACAAAGATTTTCCAAAAATTATAATTTACAAGGTTACATGCAAAAATAAAAAAGACATTTTTTAAAACTATTTTATTTACGCCTTTAATGAAAATTGAAAATGCATGTTTTGTAGATCTGCATAGTGAAGGAAATACTACTCAATTCGTGATAAGAAGATTGCAGCATTGCATAGAATAATAGAAATACCAATAGAAATCACTTTCGACACCTTCTGTAAATGCAAGTTTTTTCGCCTTTTCGATCATAAATGACCTTTGCTGACCTTCAAAGACATTCACGTTGCACCTCGTTGGATTCGTCTCAATAGCCACTATTAGAAAACAAATAACAAAACGTTGCATTCTATTTAAAAAAACAATGGAGACCTTCACATCTCTGAAGCGACTCCACCGAAGCAACAAAAGATTAACTGTACAATACGGCTCCTGTTGTCCGATGCAACTTTTATTTCGAAAACTTTTCTACTACTTTCAGACTTTCGGAGTTATTGGAGGTGGCAATAGTTAGCGCCTCGCTCTGCAGATCTACGAAACATACATTTTCAATTTTCTTTTAGGATCCAAATAAAAAAGTTTTAAAAAATACCTTTTTCATTTTTGCAACTTGCAACTTTTATTTCGAAAACTTTTCTACTGCTATCATACTTTCGGAGTTATTTGAGGTGGCAGTAGTTAGCCCCTCACTCTGTAGATCTACAAAACATACAATTTTAAATTTTCATTAAGTGCCCAAGTAAAAAAGTTTTAAAAAATGCCTTTTTAATTTTTGCACGTAACCTTGTAAATGATAATTTTTGTAAAATCTTTTTTGCATATCATTTCGTAAACCAGTGCTTCTAATTGATTATAAAAAAATCAGGTCGTTTGGTACAATTATAGAAAAGTTATTCTATTTTGAAAGGTGTACGAATACTTTGTACACCCGCTGTATATAAAATTATGGTAATTTTTTAACACTGAACTATCTTCGAAATGACTACATACTGTTCAGGTTGTATGTGAGAACAAATGGATATTAAATCACGTGTCGAAGCGAAGGAAAGTTTTACTTGGACAATTTAATAGTATGAAAAATCGCTTTGTAAATCAAGTAACAAATGATCGAACCTTTGCGCCGAGAGCATTAGCAATACAATATATGTATGGAATTTGCATCGTTGACGTCGATTTTATTTGTTTTACAGGTG
Organism: Lasioglossum figueresi; assembly: GCA_028455805.1. Lineage (NCBI taxonomy): Eukaryota > Metazoa > Arthropoda > Insecta > Hymenoptera > Halictidae > Lasioglossum > Lasioglossum figueresi. Next base: position 2,385,498 of record CM052201.1, read on the forward strand.
AAACAGTTGTACTGCAGCCGGCGCAGAGGTGAGGGGAGGCCAGGCGGAGATCGAAGAAGGGATGAATGGAACGGCGGCGTTGCGACGCAGCGTCGGTGGCGGCGTGGGCGCCGCCGGGGGTGGAACCGTCGAACCAGCACCCGTCGCCACCCTCGTCGTCTACAAGGACGAGGCCGGATACGGGATGAAAGTCTCTGGTGATAACCCCGTCTATGTTCAATCTGTGAAGGAAGGTACGTTGCTCTGCAGTCGAAATTTCAACGTCTCGTTTTAGTGTGAAACTTGCGGAATAGCGTTGCATTACAGCTCGGTGGAAAAATTCAGTTGTTCGAACGATTCTACCGTGTATATATTCGGTCAGTTTACGGTGTGGATGGCCATAGCGAAAGCGAGCACAAAAAGAACGTTTGCACACTCGGCACTTTTATATCTCGTTATTACCAGACTGCGGATGTTTATGCGAGTTCCTTTCAGTATTGTGCAATTCACGGAAGAACAAGTATTCAATAATATTTGTTTATACTTTATATAACTTTCAATATATATATATATATGGTGATAACACGTAGACCGGCCACTCGAATTTTCCGTATTTCCTTCATATTTGTATGTTATTTATTTTATTTTTATTTAGAGGTGTATCTAGTTAGATTAGATGTTACTATCAGATTTGTTGATTAACTGTGGACATTCGTGCATTAATAGGACATAAGAGTGTTTATAAATTAATGAAATTTGAATCCATTAATACAGGAAATAGCATTTTATTTAGCTTCAGTTCTCCAAAATCCATTTAGAAAAATGTGAATGTGCATATGTATCCGCAGTCCAGTTGTGAGTTACAGTTCATTAGTTATAAATTGTTCAATAACGAAGTTTCCGTAAAATCATTATTTAATGTTTATGTTACTGAAATAGTTTTGTGTCACGTTATTCGTTTTTTATTTATCGCTTTTGACAATTCGATATCCTCGGTCATCGGTTATCAACGTGACAGTTATCGTGTTACTCGTATGAATTAGTCGAGAATTAACTAAAAACATTATTATGTATTGTTCAAGTGTTTTAAGTTTACTGTATCATGGTTACTGCAACAAGCACGCAAAATACGGAATCTCCTGGTTAAATTTGAATAGCAAAAAAGTATGTACGTCGTTTATGAAATTGTTTAGTACACTTTGTAATTTTCGCGGATAAATTTGGTGTCACGGTAAGTTGGCTTAGAAGTATGACTGACGCTAGTTTCATTTCAATTACGAATTTACAAAAAAATGCATGTTTTTTAATTACGCTATCATATACATATTGTAACTGTAAAGATAATTTTCTTTAATTTTGTTGTGGGATGGGATGATTTTGATTAATGAAATACTGTTATTCGTATCAACAATGTGTACAGTGCTGGTGAATTGAAACAGTTTGTAAATCACTTGTACACTCATACAACTACAAGGCATCGAAAAGTTTATCTTTATAATCAAAATCAGTTCGCAAAACACCATTTTTTTGTTTCATTTTTAACCTAATAAATTGCTCGTTATATAAAATGAATTTTCTATATGATTTCTTTCCCAAAATTTATACAAATTATTTGTTAACCGTAGTCCATTCCCAGGAATTTTCAAGATTTGTACAGTTAACATTATGCAATACTTGTTCACTACATATTTGGAGTATCTACTTTCAATAAACTTTTTTCTTTTTCTACTTGTAGTTTTTGGGAAAATGATAGTGGTGTAAATATGAACATTTCCAAATCCATTGATGATTCGTTCTTTAAATAGTTAAACTACGTTTAAAGTCTAAAATGAGCAAATTTATCCGGAACTCTTATTGATAGTTAGCCTTCCGAGGTAGTTGAAATTTTTTGAACAACATACTCTCTTTTTTATTTATACTTCTATGAAGGTAATTCAAAGGAAACAAACGAACTTGTTTTTAGATTAAATTATATCACTAGTCAGCGGATTTTATGCATTTAAGACAAAAGTGAGTAAGTGTAACTTAAAATAGTAGAAACGTTAGAGAAGAATTAAAAAATTCTGTTATTTTATTTTCAACACACATATTGAGCATATGAAGAAAGAAAAAAAATGTCTATTTCATTCCAGTTTGTTGCGATTCAGGTAGAAAATCTCAATTTTGCATAAACATACGCAGTTTGGTTCTTGCTGGTGTACAGTATATGCACTGAAGCAAATAAATGTTATTGAAACCAAGAATGTAAAAAAGTTTCGAATTTTTAGAAGAATTCGTTATGGTATAATTGATTTTCATATTATCTCGTATTGTAATTGTCCTGTCGTTAAAAAAGCTATACTAACACGTTTGCAGCGACGTGTTATTTTAATCGAATATACAATTATATCCCACCGATAATTTGTACTATAATGGTGTCTCGAAATCTGTTAATATGCACCTCTAATCGAGTGATTTTTAAAAGAACAAAATTTTCATTACTCTTGTCGGCAGAAGAAATAATTACCTGTTCAGTCATTGGCAAATTACTAGTTAATGCTTCCTTCACTTTCAGGTGTTTTAACACCCGGAAGATTCGCGAAGAATTCGTAGAAAAACAGTATAATGAAGGAACAAGAAATTATGGTTAGAATAAACAGTTTCTCTTGAAATGTTTCAAGAGAGCTCATTCTAATAGGCAAATGTCTGTCTCGTAACAAGTTTAAAAATTCTGATGCATTGTAGGCGGTGCAGCCGCGAGAGCTGGCCTTCACGCAGGCGACAAAATAATCAAGGTGAGTTTTCCTACAACTATTATTATCGCAGAATAGCAGTACATGAAATCTGTAGACGCTAATATCCAAGCAGAGTCGCCAGATCAGGAAAATTGATTCGAATGGAGGGGAAAAAGTTACCCTCTCTCTGTCAGAATCGGATTAGTCACGTGACATTGTGACAGATGCACGGCAGAGACGAAAGAAGGGGAAGATAGAGTGGGGACACAAGTCTTAATCCGGCGACTCTGCATCCGATGATTATCTTTTGAAATTCATATTACTGTAATGTAAGAATTGGACCGTTTATTTTGAAAGTGGTGTAAGTCCATTTTAAAAAGAAATGAGATATCACATAATTTGTGGTTAATTTAGTGTCAATTTTTTATTTGGCGAAGACATAACTCGAACAACAACAACCATCGAGTTTCTACAACTAAAATTTAATAAATTCAAATTAAATTAACCACAAATTATGTGATATCTCATTTCTTTCTAAAATGGACTTACACCACTTTCAAAATAAACGGTCCAATTATTGAGTTCATAAATGTAAGTTATGCGAGTTTCATTGACTTCTACTTCACAAACAGTATATTTTGCTGTGCGTCTATAATAGCTTTAAATGTTCCTGGTATTTCCAGGTTAACGGCGTGAATGTAATGCAGTCCACGCACACGGATGTTGTACAGCTCATAAAGTGTAAGTTTACATACTTTCTTTTTTTTTTCTACGACCTCTTTATTTTTATTTTCATTGTTGATCGCAAAATACTCGAACACATTACTTTATCAACGACCCTATGCCGGTATTGAATGAAGTCGTTATAATGAATAACATTTCACGTTTTCGCGCGAATACCCACTTTTTCATGTTTTCCATTCGAATTTTCCCTTCGATTGCTAACATGTTCGAATATCTAGCTAAAGTAAGTGTTACATGTTAAATTAGAGACTGTAATAAGTATCTCAGAATTTTTTCAGATTTTACAAAATTTTATAACAATACTAAACCAAGCTCGGAAAAAGAAAATTGCTGGCGGAGAGTTAAATATAGGAATTATTTACTTATATAGAGAGTTCACTAATAATACTTACCATTCATTATTGAATGGCGACACTGGTTTCAGATAAAGATTCGTAAAAGATAGTTTGTCAATTACTCGATATTCTGAGTTTCCTCTATATTTTCAAACACTAAGTTGTTCAGAACGAGTCAAACTTGGATTGTATTACACCTTAAAACTGTTTAGTTAGCCGTAGTGTAGAAGTAATTGAATCCTACTACAGTAAAGCTGTGATATAAGAAAACGGAAACTGTAGGATCTACGAAAAACGAATATCCCCTCCACTGCGGGGCAAAGTCTGCGAGGAGCCCAGAACTCGAGCTACCTCGGTCGTGGAGTAGTATAAAGTGTGAACATGCCGCATAATTCAATAAAGGCTCGGGTATATCGGCGTGAACCACTACTAATCCAATTACAAAGCTTCTTTATTTTTCATTATTCTTTTATAGGGCTTTCGCCAATTTATTTGTGACATTTTTCTGATTAAAATGACACTAAACACGATACAATTTGAACTGTATTTAGTGGTATAATTGACCACTAAAACAAAACGACCCTTGAAAATAAATAATTTCTTTCGACCTTTAATAATTGATTAATTTGGATATCTTAAATAATAAGTGAGAATATAAAAATTGAAGTTTTAAGCTTTTCACCACCATATTGCTCTTAAACGAAGGGGTAGATATCTGAAATTTTATAGTCTAATGGTATTTTAGGTATAGAACATTGTTTGGAAGACAAAAACAAAATGAAAACTGGCCTGCTGCCGATTATCCTGCTAGACCGTTTCTTGCAATTGTTATGGCGATATGTGGTTGAATGAAGAAATATATTTAACAATTTATAATGGAAGCATCTATGTAGTTTCAATATTCGTAAAATAAAAAAATGTGAAATCGATTATTTGACCGGTGATGGTACGATTAGTGTTAATTTATCAAAGTGTCGAGAAACAAGTGTATGAAAGTAGTTACAGTGACTCGGATTAATATTCGGACGCTCCAAAAAAGACGATAACTTTTTTAATATTGTACTATACGATTTCAACTTTTTCGGGGAGCTAGAGCAATTAGTTTATTACAGGATGTGAAAAGAAATTTTTTCAAGAATTGCAATTGATCGGATTTGTAGAAAAATGTTTTATGTGTGTGTGGGCCTATATTGAAAATTTAAAAAATACGTTTTGTAGATCTGTGTCAATTATATGCACTGTAAAAGTTTCATCAAAATCGGCTGATGCGGGGAAAAACGACAGCCATTGAAAGATGTAAGAATCCTTAGATTTATTGCAGTTACAGGCCGAAAATCGTGGAAAATTGAAATTTTCACCATCTTCAAACTTTGTAGCTCATTGAAACGTCGACCGATTTTCACGAAATTTTCAGAACACGTTTAATTGATACAGATCTACAAAACGTATTTTTTAAATTTTCAATATAGGCTCACACACATAAAGAAGTTGTGAAATGACACTTTTAGTATCTTTCAACGTCGACCGATTTTGACGAAATTTTCAGAATATGTTTAATTGACACAGATCTACAAAACGTATTTTTCAAATTTTCAATATAGGCCCACATAAGAAAGTTGTAAAATGCAACTTTTAGTATTTTTTCTACAAATCCGATTAATTGCAATTTTTGAAAAAATTTCTTTTCACGTCCTGTAGTAAACTAATTACTCTAGCTTCCCAAAAAAGTTCAAATCGTATAGTACAATATTTAAAAAGTTATCTCTTTTAGAGCGTCCTAATATTAATCCGAGTCACTGTATGTGGTTCGTTTAATTTGTTAGCTCTTATTTTGGTGTGGCTCGTTTAAATGGCGTATTTACAGATTACTCAAATACTTTCAATCATCTTAATCGGTATGTTCAGGTGAATGCGACAAGGGGTAAACACTTCTTTCTTTCGCGATCCGATTTTCCGGTCGATTGAGCATTTTCACGTAACTCGGATAGGAAGCCAACAAGTTCGCATGGGGTGATACTTCACTTTGCAAGTTATTCTTACGAGTCATTGATTTTTAATCACCTGGGGCGTAATCTAATGTAGCATGTTGTGTGGGACATTAACCCGTAATTTTATAAAAATAGGTGGAAAACTGAGGCTCTACCTACGTGTATGCTGATAACTATTTGTAAAATACTAATTATGAGGAGAGGTTTGCAAATTCATCGTACACAAAGTAATTAGCAGATTTTATGTTGTATACTTAATGTTCAATTTCATTTTCGATCACAATCTTGTTTACATACAAGTCTAGTAAATCTATTTTATAATCGAACAAAGAATCAATATCAGATTACTGCAGTTATTCGTCCAATAATAAAATCATGTTAGATTGCAAATTGTATAGAAAATTCAGCGTAAAGAAGAACACAGACTAACAAAAATTTGTTGTAAATTAGTTTAAAAAAAGTATGAATTTACGTAACCATCCACAATTTAATAGTCATCAATTTATAAATACATGAAGACTGATGCTTGTAAACACTAAACTTACCAAGACCAATCAAATGACCGGTTCAAAATTTTTATTTTGCAATTGTTGAAACTATAAAGATGCTTTCATAAGAAATGATTTAATAAATATCTTTATTAAATATATTGCAATAAGAACAGCGCAAAGTCTAAATGAATGAAATCTTGTCATTTTTACAAGGCAACATGTGCCTATTACTTTTATAGCTCTGTACGTTTACTGTTAAATGTGGTTGATAAGTCACTTAAGAAAAATAAAAAATTAAGAAACTTCCATGCGTGAGTAATCGATGATAACAGAAGAGTGGATAATTGGAATTCTAGCTTTATTGTATCTACACATACACTGTTACAGTTGAATATTTTCATTACATAGAGAATAAAATGCGATTGTGGTGACAAAAAAGCAAGAAAATGATAATTCACCATTGTTAACCCCCATACGTTCCTTAGGGTGAAAATTCGCCCATTTACGTTATTCCATTTGCGTGTTGTGAGATGAGTTCCTTTAAAATATGATGTTACGAATTAAGCATAACTTGTTGACTTAAGGGGAAGGGTAGTCACGTGACAAAACTAGCAAGGAACTAGAATCTAACTAGATTTTGGGTCGAAACGTGGGTTTACGGGGATCGGCTGTTTGTCCTTATTTGAGCCAATTTTTGGCTGGGTGAGAGCTCATTCTAAAGAGGAAGGTTAAATACAGACGGCTCTGCTAATGATTTAACGAGATTTTGTTTATATCTAATAATATGAGTGTCGAAATTAGGGGAAAAAATCGAGAAAACACGTGGAGATTCCAATACATTTTTCTGTCACAAAAAGACTTTTTTGACTGATATGATGGGGTACAGAGGACTGCGATGAACCAATAATTAATAATAATGATTCCTCTATCCAATAAACCTTTATGCAGCTCAAAATATACTCGTATAAGGATAAAAAGCCAAACTCCGCAAACCTATGTTCCGACTCAAAATCTAGTCAGATTCTAGTTCTTTGCATAATTCCCTATAGTTCTCTGCAGTCGTCGACCCAAGATCTAGTTACATTCTACTTCCTTGCTAGTTTTGTTACTTAAGGGAGTAGACTCTCGTCTCATGGGGTTTTTCAATAGTCAAAAGCTCTAGATAAAAGATCAATCTACGCCGCAATCGACCTCAAAAGTAGTATTTTTACGTTTACGAGGTAATTTGCATTATTCGGCAGCATGCAGCTGCCGCAGCTTTATGACAATAGCTACATGCTCAGCTTTATGCTTCGAAATAATGCAAATTGCTTCTCGTAAACGTAAAAATAGGACTTTTGAGGGTGATAGCGCCCTAGATCGATCTTTTATCTAACGTTTTTGACTACTGAAAAACCCCATTTTTGTATTATCGAGAAATGAGAAGGCGCGTCCCGCACCCTTGCAATTCTGGCAACGAGAGTCTACCCCTTAAAGTGTAAAACAAAAATGTGCGAAATACTATCATAGGTTCTTTCGTATTTCTGAAGAGCGTACGAGGGTTAAAAAAATATACAATTAGTAATTTTATTAGATTTGTGTGTTGTTGAATTCCATTTGCGTAAGTGTTAATTGTTTATCATTTCTGCTAGTTGCAAGTACGACTACGCGTACAGTAGATAAATGTATACTGGTGCACAGGATTCATCATTCAACTCCTTATTACAATAAACTGAAATAGCAGTATATGTCAGATTTGGAACATTGCAAATTCATCAAGATACGGCGACAGGGTTTGTTAACGGAAATAAGTTTTGTATGCAAAATTCTCGAATATATAAATATTAAATAACTGGTTTGCATTCTTATCCGATTTGTGACATGTTCAGAGAGTTTCCTTTATTTTTAGTAGCAAAACAGTGTCGACTAGATTTGTATTTACGACATGATTAACACGACATTATTGCTGACTGCACAGTTATTGTAAAATTATCTCCAATATTTGTAATACCGTCTCTTCGTACAGCATTTTCTGAAAGTTGTTGTGCTTAGAGCCAAGAAATGCAAACGTACTACATGTTGCTTAGAAAGTAATAAAACTAGTGCTATTTTAATTATAAAACGATATACTTAGCAGATATAAAGCGCTGAACAAATATTTCGATTTGTTAACAAGATCGATTACAAGATATTCATGTTTACACTAATATTGATTAGAAACTAGATTGCGGATCTTTATGCATTTATGGCACGTGCACATTTATGAATTGCAAGAAAGCATTTATATAATTAGGTTGTTGCACAGGGTTGTCCGAATATATGCAGAATGCAAATATTATAAAACGTTTTTGGTCAAGAAATGCTATTAGAGTATACAGTAGTTTTTATACACAGGTTGTCTCAAAACTGTGGGAAAACTTTGAAAGGGGTGGTTCCTGAGGTCATTTGAAGTAATTTTTTACTTTACGAAAATGTTCTCTATGGTTTTGTTAAGGAGTTATTGACAAAAAACACGGACCAATCAGAGTGCGGCAACAGCGAACGGATTTCCACTGTACCCGCGCTCTGATTGGTCCGTGTTCTTCGCTAATAACTTCTTAACGAAGACGCAGAGAACATTTTCGTAAAGGGAAAAGTTACTTCAAATGACCTCGGGAATTACCTCTGTATGTATTGGGTTGGCAAGAAAATAATTTCGGTATTTTAAGGTGTAGTAAAACCGAATTTTTTTATTCAAGCAATGAACTTTAATCGACAAAATATTTTTCATTTTGTTCGATGATATTTTGCTATCTTTCCGACAGCTTCATAATTCCGCGCTCATAAAGTCATCATCATTGGTGAAGGTTTTACCATTCAAGGAGTTTTGTAAACTTCGAAATAAATGGTAATCTGATGATGCAATGTCCCCTGGCTATATGATGGATGTGATATCACATTCCAACCAAACTTCAATCATTTTTCACATGTTACCGATCATGTGTGTGACCTATCGTTATCATGGCACTTGGATCAGTTGTTTGCTGATAAGGGCCAAAAGTTTTATGAGCGCGGAACTATGAAGCCCTCAGAAAGATGGGAAAAGATCATTCAACAGAATGGAAAATATTTTATTGATTAAAGTTCATTACTTGAATAAAAAAAAATCGATTTTACTTCACCTTAAAATGCCAAAATTATTTTCTTGCCAACCCAATAGAACCTCTAACGCTGTTGTTGAGTTTTGCCGATGTAATTTGTACATCATATTGGAACATATTGCACGGAAAAGTCAATTTCTGTAACATACGTCTTTCTTCCAAATATTCATTCAATTAACATTAATTGATACTGTTAACCCTTTGCACTCAGAGCTATTTTAACTCGAAAAGTAAACATTTCTTCCGACCTAGAATAATTCTATTCTATATGATTTTTGTTTATTTTATGGTAATGAGAAATTGGGATAGAACACCTCGTACAATACTGAAATGTTTAATAATTGATTATGTAGGTAGCAACTTATTTAATAATGGAAAAATAAATATTTTGAATAATGGTATAGCAATTTCTGTGTCGACTCTGAGTCACCACTCGAGTGCTAAAGCTAAATATTGATATTAAATGATACTTGCCCACGAAATTTGAGTGGTAGCCAACGCGTTAACGATTACATGTAAGGCTTATGTAAAATATAGGATAAAAAGAGAGGTATTTAATAGGATTGCGAACGACTGTTTCATATTTTATGCTTCGGCCACTTCGACATAAACGAAGTTTCTGTGGCGACGTTACCAGTGATGTAAGCATGCGAGTTTATAGCGGTGACCGTGCATAGAATCTGTCTTCCTCTTTCTAACAGATCAGGTGAGGCACAATGGGCGACCGACACTCGCCTTAAACGTTGTTATTCCACAAAATTGTGTAATTGGTTGAATTCTCGCCTAATTTGCGACTTCTGTGGCTCGTTCGACAGATCAGTTTGATTGCAGTTGTTTTTCATATAAATTATGCCACGTATACGAATAGTTCGAGATGTTCAAGCTCATTTGAAAAGAGCCTTGCAATATAAAAATCTATTACATTTTACACAATCGTACCAAACACGAACTGTTCAAGATGAACATAAAATAAGGATTTTGTTAATTGTTGAATTTATCGATTTGGTATGTCGTATACGTAATTGGAAAAATGTTTCCGATTACGTAAAATTTAAAATTTCATAAGGAGAATCTGATAAAATTCTTCTATCATCGTGCACAGTGTATCGAAAAGCATCAGAAAACAGTTTAATTGTTCTCTGAAATTTCGGGACAACGCTCGTCACAGTGGTTTTAATCATGAATCACAGTCACATCAATTTTTAGGAAAGTAATTCTTCTTCTACGAGTAATTAATTCCATTTTCGTATTTTGTAATCGTTGAGCTTCTTTGTTTGCTTCAAGTGCTGTGAACCGGTGCATTAAATGTCTTTCTATGCGAGATAAATTGTTAAACCAACTGACGGGTTTTTAAGTGGTTTCACGTCTCTGTGAAATACTCTTACGCCTCTAAATCTAATAACTTTCTGAAGCATGGTAGCTGTTCTACTTAATTATTTCTTAACGCGGTAGCTCTCGTACGCATCCAGATTTCGCCGGAATTCATGAATATTTAAAATCGATACTACGACTTGGAGATTTCACAATTTTAAAACGTAGCACGCTTTCCTTAAGAAAATCTCAAGGTATCTCGAGGGGAAAAGAAAGGGAGGAGATTGCATGTCTAAAATTATTTTAGTTTTACCGATTCGAAGAAATTTAGTGTGTTACAAATACGTAGTAATTCGAACTAGATTATCGCGAATGCTACAGCAGGGATTAATCGTGTTAGAACTGTAGACTTCTTAAAACAAATATAGTTTTACGAGGAAAGGTGGCTGCGGAATACGAGTAGGTTCACAGCTGACCGCTAAGTCAGTTTACAGCTGACTCAATCGTTCATTCCGGGCTTTCCGCAAACCCGAGTCTTCAATCTTTTTATTTAAGATCCGAGCTAACGTAAGAATTTCTGCCGCAGCAAGGCGGACACTGAAATATTTTCCGTTACAGGAAAGTCACTATATTCGAATATTCATTTCGAGAAATATCCTCTAGCGATATTACATAATTATAACGTCCACAACTGTATTTCGTTCAACGAATATAATTTTATGAATATCATTGGGTTGGAACGAAAGTTCATAGCGTTTGTAAATTAAAATTGAAAGCTAAAATTCAGATATTTATTCATAGATTTATTCAATAACGTATTTTTCATTCTGTTCTATTACTTTTTGCCATTTTCGAGATTACTTGTCGTGTTATCGAATAAAGATACGAGTGAATACCTTAATTTTATCTTCGATTCTTAATTTGAAAACGCTACGAACTTTCTTTTCAACCCAATATTATGTGAAGTTAGAACACATGACGCGATATTCAAAAAGTTAATAATTTCCCTTTGTTGCATCCTTCGAAAATATTTCGTACAAAGAAGCAGCTGAATTTAACACGATATCATGAAGATTGATTGCGAAACAATGATAGTAGCAGACGCGTCAATTGTCTCAAGATAAACGTTCATGCCTCAGGAATATCAATTCCGTGTTTTGAATTTATAATCACTTTTGAATAGTTCTGAAAGACATTTCTGACGCCCACTCTTATACGGAAGAAAGTGAAGGCGATTGAAACATAGAATAGTCACTCAAATTTTTGTGTTTTGTCGAAAACAGGAGCAACGAAAAATTCAGAATAAATATTAAATAGAAAACTCTAGTTGATAGACCGACAAAATTAACTGTTCTCTGCGTAAATCGATAGATTAATATTTCATAAATTTGTTTCGAAAGACGGGAATTTGAAAAATTAACGGAGATACAACTTATTTGAGCATATTACGTCACGTTCAATAGTTATTTATACCGAAACTATAAACCCATATTTCTCAGAACAATTTTCCTCAAATCAACCATCTCATTTCTGTCGTTATAAACATTTACATAAATAGTATTTTCAGGTATCGATTTCTAAAAATAATGAATTCGACGATTTCATAAGTTTAATATTATAATGGAATTATGTAATTTTCATCAAAATCAATACTTCTTTTTACAAGATTTTTTCTTCTTTCACTACAATACATTTATAAATTTCTCGTTCATTGTTGAAATCTTCTTAATAGACAATAGACATAATTGTCGAAACACCAAACATAGAAGTAAAAAGTTAAAAAGTTTCATATTATATATTGTCTGACAAAATTAATCCATAGATTTATTAATGCATAAATCGGCAATAATCATTAAAACGATTCAGGTGAAAATGTGCTAGTAATTAAAGTTATTATTTGCAACGGCAGACTTTTTAGTTCTCTTATTAACCAAACAAATAAAAATAATATTAATACAAATCACCTCTGTCTTATTCTTAGTCACGTTGATGTCGGTAAAATTATGTTAGACTAGCTTTTTCTGGCGGCTTCGTTCGCACAGGAAACCGTTTAATGCCCTCGGAAAATAAAACCTTTCAACCCCCCATTCTCCCCTATATAATTTTAATTTTATGTCATGTCGCCATCTCGGATTTAAAAATTCATGCCATTTTTGTAATTAACGTCCCAAGAAACCTCAATAACGACACCCATACTGATTTTTAGGCTTATTTGCACCATTTTACCGCATTTGTCAAATATAAGTTTGAATTGAATTTATAAAGAGTTGATTCTTGAAAAACTACAACGTACCTAAGGGTTATGACTATTTGATTTATACTTAAAGTATCTCTTTCGTCGTCGTGGCCCTCTCGCGGCGGTCGCGGTGTGGGTAGTTTCGCGCCTCGAGACGTAAACGTTACAAGATTGTCCCGAAACATATTTGGGGCTAATGGTTTCTACCGATCGATGATAATCTATACCGTTCAATTCCATTTCGCTTTTCGCGTTGCTCTGTAGATCTCTCTGACGGTTAACATTGAAGCAAAGGTTCAGCGATAAGATAATAATTACGTACTTGTATATTAGTTTCCAGATACATTTACGGAAATAAGACAACTTTAAAGCCAAATAATTGTATCGATGAACATTAAGACCAAGTTTCAAGTAAATCCGACCACGAACGAAATATTCCTCGTACATACGTTGCAACCCCTTTTCACCCCCTTAGCGGTTGAATTTCGAAATATCCTTTCTTATCCCTTGTATAGATCATAAAGGAAACCTCTGTGCAAAATTTCAGCTTTCTATGTCCAAGGGTTTAGCCTGGGCGTCGATAAGTGAGTTAGTCAGGACAGCGTTTTTATAGATATAGATAGATAATTTTTACCTTTTCTTCGTTCTCTCTTTTTTTCGCAATCAGTGGAGTTTTCATCTTTGCGACACCACTATCCAATGCCTGTTAATAATATTTATTAGAATATTTTAAAACGAATGAAAAAATAAATTCTTTGCTCCATGCTGTTGTGTTAATTCTACAGTTGAACTGGGAAACAGTGTTGATCATAAATGTGGATCGAAATTCGATTCCTAGTTGATAAATGAACAAAAGTATTCACACTGTTTTGAACATTCGGAAACTCGTGTGAAACGAACAAATGTTTATCAATTTACTGTGTTTTGACTGAACTGTTTTGACGAATAGATCGATAAAATTGCGGAACCAGGTAATGATCTGCGGTGTAGCAGTGATAAGTGCTTTTTCCATGGTGGCATTGGAAGGTGGACGATAATATTAGAGATTTCATTAAAAATGTGTTAGATAATTTTTATCTTTTCTTAGAATATTTTAAAACAAATGATAAAATACATTCTTTGCTCCCTGCTGTTGTGTTAATTCTATACTTGAACTAAGAAACAGGGTTGACCATAAATGTGGATCGAAATTCGTTTCCTGGTTGATAAGTGAACAAAAGTATTCACACTGTTTTTAACATTCGGAAACTCGTGTGAAACGAACAAATGTTTATCAATTCACTGCGTTTTTACGAATAGATCGATAAAATTGCGGAACTAGATAATGATCTGCGGTGTGTCAGTGATAAGCGGTTTTTCCATGGTGGGATTGGAAGTTGGACGATAATATTAGAGATTTCATTAAAAATGTGTTAGATAATTTTTACCTTTTCTTAGAATATTTTAAATTAGAATATTTTATAACAAATGATAAAATACATTTTTTGTTCCCTGCTGTTGTGTTAATTCTATACTTGAACTGGGAAACAGTGTTGATCATAAATGTGGATTGAAATTCGTTTCCTGGTTGATAAGTGAACAAAGGTGTTCACACTGTCTTGAACATTCGGAAACTCGTGTGAAACGAACAAATATTTATCAATTTACTGCGTTTTGGCTGAACTGTTTTGACGAATAGATCGATAAAATTGCGGATCCAGGTAATGATCTGCGGTGTAGCAGTGATAAGCGGTTTTTCCATGGTGGGATTGGAAGGTGGACGATAATATTAGAGATTTCATTAAAAATGTGTTAGATAATTTTTACCTTTTCTTAGAATATTTTATAACAAATGATAAAATACATTTTTTGTTCCCTGCTGTTGTGTTAATTCTATACTTGAACTGGGAAACAGGGTCGATCATAAACGTGGATCGAAATTCGTTTCCTGGTTGATAAGTGAACAAAGTGCTTTTTCCATGGTGGCATCGGAAGCTGGACGATGTTTGCGACACCACTACCCAATGCTTGTCAATATTACTTATTAGAATATTATAAAACAAATGAAAAATACATTCTTTGCTCCCTGCTGTTGTGTTAATTCTATACTTGAACTGGGAAACAGGGTCGACCATAAATGTGGATCGAAATTCGTTTCCTGGTTGATAAGTGAACAAAATTATTCACACTGTTTTGAACATTCGGAAACTCGTGTGAAACGAACAAATGTTTATCAATTCACTGCGTTTTTACGAATAGATCGATAAAATTGCGGAACTAGATAATGATCTGCGGTGTATCAGTGATAAGCGGTTTTTCCATGGTGGTATTGAAGTTGGACGATAATATTAGAGATTTCATTAAAAATGTGTTAGATAATTTTTACCTTTTCTTAGAATATTTTAAATTAGCTTTCTAGCTTTCTATGTCCAGGGGTTTAGCCTGGGCGTTGATGAGTGAGTTAGTCAGAACAGCGTTTTTATAGATATAGATAGATAATTTTTACCTTTTCTTCATTCTCTCTTTTTTTCGCAATCAGTGGAGTTTTCATCTTTGCGACACCACTATCCAATGCCTGTTAATAATATTTATTAGAATATTTTAAAACAAATGAAAAAATACATTTTTTGTTCCCTGCTGTTGTGTTAATTCTATACTTGAACTGGGAAACAGGGTCGATCATAAACGTGGATCGAAATTCGTTTCCTGGTTAATAAGTGAACAAAAATGCTTACACTGTCTTGAACATTCGGAAACTCGTGTGAAACGAACAAATATTTATCAATTTACTGCGTTTTGGCTGAACTGTTTTAATGAATAGATCGATAAAATTGCGTATCCAGCCAATGATTTGCAGTGTAGCAGTGATAAGTGCTTTTTTCATGGTGGAATCGGAAGCTGGACGATGTTTGCGACACCACTACCCAATGCTTGTCAATATTACTTATTAGAATATTATAAAACAAATGAAAAATACATTCTTTGCTCCCTGCTGTTGTGTTAATTCTATACTTGAACTGGGAAACAGGGTCGATCATAAACGTGGATCGAAATTCGTTTCCTGGTCGATAAGTAAACAAAAATGCTTACACTGTCTTGAACATTCGGAAATTCGTGTGTAACGAACAAATGTTTATCAATTCGCTACGTTTTGACTGAACTGTTTTGACGAATAGATCGTTAAAATTGCGTATCCAGCTAATGATTTGCAGTGTAGCAGTGATAAGCGGTTTTTCCATGGTGGCATTGGAAGGTGGACGATAATATTAGAGATACGAAATTGCCGAGGTGTTGCAGCAGAGTCGCACGGGCCTGGTCATATATCGGAGATTAGTCGTACGCGCGTGTAAACATAAGAATCTCGTCATTCATATTAATACACACACCTGGGGCCAAGTTTCTCGGTACGAGTGTTGCCCGCTCCTCGGATCGCATCGGCTCGCTCGAGGATCATTTTACGCAGTTTCGTGGACGACACCGCGCTCAGTGCGCGTACACCAACCCGGCGAATGTTAGCTCCGATCGGCGACACGAAATCACTCGAAAATCGATCCATTTCGAACGCGTCTATTTTCATTTGTGTCTATATGAAGACGCGAACCACGTACGACCTGAAGCAGGCTTGGAAGAAAGCTCGTGCAAAGCCGTACTCCGGTATTTTCCGTCACCTCAATCCGATCATTTCATAAACGTTCGCATATTTTTTTCTGTGCTTTTCATTTCGACACAGCTCTTACACAAAGCGTGCAATGTAGATACGAGGTGTTCAACCAATACCTAGCTGGTCGGTTTATTTGCAGTTTAATGATCGCGCAACGGACGTTGAGTCGTTTCTAGATCCACGCCAGCACTGCTTATCGTCTGGATTCCCAGAAACTACGTTTTTCTTATTAAAAAGACGATAAATTAACGAAAGTAACACATTCTCTGAAATTGACTTTATCGTGTAACGACTGACATGTACAAATTAAATTTCTCAACCACTGTTGAGTATTAAATTGATTAAATATTTTAAAAAATTTTGTATAATCTAGTTTATTAAATAGCTCCATTGAACTAGAGGTTCTATATTAGAACCAGAATGTCGCACTAGCTGAATTTTTCATTGCCACATGGAGCAACGAATTGTTTTTACGTCTTCTTCTAAATTTAACGAAATGCAACATATACCCTCTCTTACTAGACATCCACTGAATTATCTTTTCGTGACGCCTTTTCAAAGATTCTCGTATTCGTTTTACTAACGATGTTCTTAGACGGCATACACTCTTTAAAACAAGAAGTGCACTGTAATATTAAAAATAGAATATACAGTTGCTATCGAAAGTTATCGCAGGGTATCAAGATGTATTTGCGTTTATTATATTTTTATTGATAACGAGAACGATGTGTGAGCAAAAATTAATCAAACGAGTGACCCGACAAATTATAAATTGTAGGCGTTAAATTTTGTCACCTGAAAGCTCTTTTCTCCACTTATCGAAAAACAAATCAATTTTTTATTTGAATAAAAAAGTGAATGTAATTGCCTCGAGGCAAATCGAGGTTCTATAAAAGTTGATTTGAACATAATGAAAATATGTATGTATGTAGAAGTATGCATGTTTCAGTTATTAAAAAATGTTTCCAATTTCCTCCCCCTAGTTTTAATAGGAAAAATTATGTGTTTTTAATCAATATTTCATTGATGATGCTACGTATAGAAGTAAAGTTACGAATTCATGCAAAAATTTTATTTGTGGTGTGTGCAGCGCGTTCAGTTCAGTTTTGTACTCTCATATTATTTAAATATTGACTGTCACATGTAAAACGAATTCGGAAAATTCGGAGCTATTTGTGGGGAGGCGGGATAAAATTAGGTAGAACGTAATTTTTTAAATATTTATCACTTCTCGTCGGTAGGAGAAAACAAGAAGCAACGGTACAACTATGTGTCTTAGATGTCGAAATACGCCTTCAAATATTAAGAAATATAGTGCGCTACGCGCAAAAGAAATATTACAGAAGAGTACAGAAAAGAGACTGGGGGAAGTTGATACATTTTCCAGTTTTTCATTTCTGCAATCTTTGTTTGAAACAATTACGTGAACAAATGTATGCAAAACTTTTCTTTGAACCTTCATTGTAAGCATAACTTCGAGAAAAATACGTACAAAATAAGTTACAAGCTGTTAATTTGATACATCTCTACTTTTTCATTAACATAATTAAAAAATTTTTTTATTAGTACGTCTTAACTTTTTCATTTTATCTATATTATATTATGTTTGCATATTACCGTATTGTAACTAGTGTCGCCAGATGAGGGGAGGGAGCACGAATTGAGGGGAAAAAGTTACTCTCTCTCTCTCTCTGCCAGTGCCGGACACACGCACGACAGAGATGAAATGCGTCACGTGACCGGGCCGCGGCGAATTGTGGGGAAATTCGTCATAGAAGGGAAAGATAGAGTGAAGACACAGGTCTTAATCTGGCGATGCTGATTGCGACATAAGCTTTCTCCAAATAATCTCGCGATATTTCGCCACGTTTTGTTTGTTAATGTAACTCCGAACCATTTTTCTAGAATCCAATTAAATAACGAGAAGTGGTCAGGACAAATTTGTAGACTTTGCCAATGTGCCACAAAAAGTAAATGTATCAATGTGCCCCATTAGAGATTATTATATAAAAACATCTCTCCAGGCATTTCAAACTTTTTTTACCACCAAGGGCCTTATTAAGTATTATAAATTAATTCGAGGGCCGCAATAGGAAAAAGCAGACATCGCATAAGAAGGAAATACATTTTTCCTATTAACATTGCTGTTACACATACAAAATAACATACGTACAAAAGTTGTTCTTTTTTTCAAGTTCACTTTATTCGAATAAAACTATTTCATTTTTGTTTCGAAGAAACTTGGCGACGTTTTTCAGTAATCAGATTTACAAAATTTGGTTGAATTTGTTGAAATTACTTTTGAAATTGATTGTACAAGCTGGTGTGTTCATCTTGTCCTTTCCGCAGTTTTATTATTTTTTAACGTTGAAAATAGTGGTTCGCACATATACGTGCTACCACTGCTACCAAACACGGCTTAAAATACGTATAATTGCACATAACACATCGGGAAATCGGTCGACAGATAAAGAGTTGTAGAAATGTGGAATCACAACATCCATATATTTTTGTTTCAATACGAAATCACACTGCATTTCGATTAATTCCAGTTCTACAGGTTGTGCACTCCAAATTCACCCTTCTGCAAGTCTATTTCACCTTTCTGTAAATCAATTTCACCCTTGTGCAAATAATTTTCACCCTTTTGCAAATCAATTTCACCCATTAAGAATATTCAAAATTAATTATTTATTTATTTCGATTAAATTATATATTTATTCAGACACACGTGAACGGTGTCATTACTTCGAGGGAAGACCGAGTACTCAATTAGCTCGAATAAATATATACTTACATTTCTAAAATTTATTAATCATAAAATGGCTGCAATGAATATACGTATCTATATACACAGTTTTCGCATATTACAAAGTTAATGAATTGGTAATTAGTTTTAAATAAGTATTTGATGTACATCTTTGCAATAAATAAAATTTTGAATTTCTTAACAAATAGTTTACATTTTTGATCTGATTTGTTTTTATTTACAAAAACTTACTTAAAAATACTTTATTTGCGAAAGGTTGAAATTAATTTTCAGAAGGGTAAATTGATTTGTAAAAAGGTTAAATTGATTTACAGAAAGGTGAAATTGGCTTGCAGAAGGGTGAATTTGGAGTACAAAACCTGTGCAATTTGAATTAATCGAAATGCAGTGTGATTCCGTATTGAAACAAAAATATATGGACCGTTTATTTTGAAAGTGGTGCAAGTCCATTTAAAAAAGAAAAAGAAAATGACTTTCTATTTACACTAAATTAATCACAAATTATGCGAGGTCTCATTTTTTAAAAAAATGAATTTGCACCACTTTCAAAATGAACGGTCCAATATAATGTTGTGATTCCACATTTTTACAATTATTTATCTGTCGACCGATTTCCCGATATGTTATGTGTAATTAGGCGTATTTCCATTATTTTCAACGTTAAAAAAATAATAAAACTGCGGGAAGGTCAAAATAAACAAACCAGCGTGTACAAT
>CM052201.1:2405640-2448353 GCA_028455805.1 Lasioglossum figueresi
TAATAAAACTGCGGGAAGGTCAAAATAAACAAACCAGCGTGTACAATAAATTTCAAAAATAATTACAGTCGAACGAATTGAAACAAATTTTGAAAATTTGACTACTGAGAAACATTGCCAACTTTCTTCGAAACAAACATGAAAGTTTCATTCAAACAAAGTAAACTTGAAAAGAAAAACAACTTTTGTACGTACCTGTTATTTTGTATGTGTAACAGCAACGTTACTAAAAAAAAAACGTTTTTATTTCGGGTCTGCTTTTTTCTATTGCGGCCCTCGAATTAATATATAATACTTAATGAGGCCCTTGGTGGTAAAAGAGTTTGACATGCCAGATGTAGATTGTAGATAGTGGATAGAACGATGTTCGCGTTAGAGTCAGAAAGAGTCTGTTCGCAACGGAGAGCAGACGAGACGATCATTCGCGAGTAATTCTCAAAAGAAAGACGGTGGGTCAAACGCGGGGGAAGAACCGGCAGAGGTATGCGAAAGGTGACTAATCATCGTCCTTGAACTCTTGTTGCAGCTTCGACGCAGGTGGTACTGACGGTGCAGCAGAAGCCAGTTGCGACGAGCAGCGCGGCGACGACGGCCACAGGGCTACAGGTTGGTCTCGCGGGCGGACAACATCAACGGCCAGTCAGTCTGTCAGCCGGTACTACGATGGTATCACCCTCGCAGCCAGCGACTTCTTTGCACAGAGCGTCCACTGCTCCAGCCGGCGCGCAATGTAATGCACGCATCACAAGCCCTCAACCGGTTGACGTAAGTTACACAATTACTTTAAAAAATTAGATCCGCTTCTATTCGACCACTTCGTTTCTAATCCTATTGCTTACTCATTTCACAGACCAAACACATCGCATTATATTTCGAATTTCATTATCGGGATTCTTTTCTTTTCCAGATGCAAGGCTACTTAAGAGAATAGACTCCTTTTGTTCAGGATGGAAAGGGCGCGGGATTCGCGATTCTCTTTTCTCGATAATACAAACATGGGGTTTTTCAGTAGTCAAAAACGCTAGATAAAAGATCGATCTAGGGCGCTATCACCCTCAAAAGTAGGGGAACAGGTTGGGTTATGAGACGGGTTTTGTTTTTGGTCTGTAACTTTTTGCTTGATGAAGATATCAAAGAGTTTTATATACAGTTGGAAAGGTGAAGGAAATACGCAACTTTTATATCTAAAACGTTTCGTGATTTGATCAACAAGTAAAATTTTATGGCCAATTTTTCGAGGACATGTTTTTTGGCTTCCCTAAAAAAAGTGGTTGGGTTGCGAGACACTCGGAAAAATCAACTAAAAGTGGTAAAATATAAAGTAAAACCCATGTAACTTTACGGAAAAATGAATTTTTATTTATTTTAATGACATTAAGTGACCAAAGGAGTTAAAAAGAATGACAAAGAATTGAAAAAAAGCAAAGAATGGCGAAGAAAAGTAAAAAAAAATATAATGAATGGAAGGATTCAATAATGATCTTCCTCTTCGTCATCCAAGTCGCTGTCACAATGTTTGCATGTGAAAAACGAACGTCTGCCCATATCGGCACACTTCAAATGAACAGGGCGCTGGCATGTGTTGCATTTGATAGAGTTGGCAGCGGTCAATTTTTTCGGCAAAAACCTTAAACAAATGATGCAAAAGTCTACATCCTCTTCGGCTGGTGGTTTATTTTTTCTCTCAAAAATAGCTTTGTCTAGTCGCGCACACCATAAATCGTGTTCAGCTGTTTTTTTACGCTTAGTTAATTTCGAGGACTTCGAGTTTCCTCGACTGGTCCCTACAATGACTATAAATTCAAAAAATAAACAAAAAAAAACGTTAAATGACAAACAAACACTTAATTCTAACACAAACAACGATATTTGACAGTTCTAGTTCGTTTCTAGTAAAAAAAACTAGTGTCTCACAACCCAACCTCTTCGCCTACTATCTTTCCGTTTACAAGGCGTAATTTGCATTATTCGGAAGCATACAATTGCGCTTGTAGCTATCTTCATAGCTACATGCTGCCGAATAATGCAAATTACGCCTCGTAAACGAAAAAATAGGACTTTTGAGGACGATAGCGCCCTAGATTGATCTTTCATCTAGCGGTTTTGACTAATGGAAAACCTCATTTTTGTATTATCGAGAAATGAGAACCAGAATCCCGCATCCCGCACCCTTGCAATCCTCGAAACGAGTGTACCGTCGTAATTGTGCTGTACCAAAAGAAACCACAGAAATTTTCTTTTACAATACAATCTTAAATGAACGTATTAGCTGACGTTATCGAGGGTGACTTGTTAGTTCGCAATGAAAATTGCTGTCACTGTTGAAGGTTCCATTAAAAAGTGTTTAGCCATGAATCATAGATTTTTCAAAATTACGCAATAATCACCGATCGGTAATGTGCTAATACTATACGTACCGAGCTATAAAAGTAACAGGTACAAACGTTGCCTTATAAAAATTACAAGATTTAATTTATTAAAACTTTGCGCGGTTTTTATTGTAATACGTGCTCTAATAAAGACATTTATTAAATCATTTCTTATGAAAGCACCTTTATAATTTCAATAATTGCAAAGTCAAAAATCTAGAATAGGTCATTCAACGGGACGTGATAGGTTTAGTGTTAAAATTGTTTCTTTTGATACAGACAAACTGTTGTACATTGTATTTTCATCTCGGTTGGATGGACCTTTTCCACTTCATAGAAATCAGATAGCTATTGCAGAACTGTATTTGCTTCTTTAGTAATGCACCTCTAAAATGATTCTTTTTGCTATAGATTAAAAATATTTTGATTAAATATCTATCTCTGATCCTCATACGATTCTCAGGGTGAAAATTCACCCATTTACTTGTTTAGATCTACTATAAAACGATTTATCTCTCTCTGTCGGTATTGTGAGTTGTATGTCTTTAAAATATGACATTACAAATGCAACATAATTTGGTGACTTAAAGTGTAAAACAAAAATATGTCAAATAGTATTTTAGGCTCTTTTTTTGCAACTATTTCTAAGGGGGGTTCATAAGAATAAAACAATTTCTATTACAATTATATTACAATACAAGATTATAATGATTGAATTGAACATTGAGACAAACCTTAATATTGTCTGGTCTATAAGATTACTTTTAAAATATTTTTCTTACATCGTGGGGGGACTTCCTGGAAATAGAATTACTTTATATTTTGGATTATTTACAATTCTCTCTTTTATAAAAATAATGTTTATACTTTTCACACTTTTTCCCTTTTATAGAATTAATCATTCTAACGATTTATTTTGTTACATATTTTAGCACGAAAAAAAACGGCAGCTGGAAACACAGCGCGTTCATACATTCCAGCTTATGTTGGAGAACGAACAAAGTTATGTTGACAAGCTTCGAAACGAACTTGCAAAGACTGCAAGTAATGGTGGTAATGTCAACGCAGGACTACAAGCTGAATTAGCAGGTGCCGAAAGGAGAGTACGCACATTACAGGAACAGCTAGCTGCGATTACCACTCATGAACAGGTATGTCTTTGTTGTTTTTATAGAGTGCTTTATCCATTTTTCAAATAAATTTTTAGATTTCTATTCATTCCACTAATGTAGTGCACAAATTTTATACTAGTAAATTAGACAATCATGTACATATATACATATATTGTATACATATATATATATAACATAAATATTATAGTATGACACATTATTTTGTTCATCAAATACGAGGTCGTTTTAATGCTTATTCCATTAACATTTATTCTTGCCTTGCTTTTATATCAATATTACGACGATTCAAACGATGCTGTTCAATGTATCAAACATTTGCTCGGCATGATGTTACTAGAGTGTTCATTTTTAAAATAGAAAGCATAATGATCGGAGCATTATTATTATAATATTTGATTATTGATTTTGTAGTATTGAATTTTTTTATCACTATATTAATAGCTAATATTGTTTGATGGTTAATAACAAAAAATGATAGAAAGTACGTTGCTTCTGTACATGTCCCTATTTAAGCTGCATAAGTGTAATTTTTATATATGGTGTGCTTGCATTATATAATTGAAATTTTCAAGTTCAGTCACGTAGGGATGTATTTAAGCTTTTGCTAACTTTATCTAACCAGCTTTTGTTGTGTCTTACAGCTTTGCTCGTTGGTAACAAACACTTCGTGTTCCCCGGGCTATTATCCACCCTTGAGCAGTAGCTGTGGTGATGTACCACCACCTCTACCGTCTCGAAAATCCTTATCCATGCAAAGCCTATCTCCGCCACCATTGCCTCCTAGACCTCCTCCCACAAATACACACAACGTAGCCCAGTTGGAGCTGGAGCGTCATCTGTTGACTCATTTAACGCCCTCAACCACCAGTCATGGCATCCCTAACTCTGTAAGTAGTCTAATCACTAAGTCATTCAATAAGTACTGTATACAAATGCATGGTAAAGACAAAGTGTCAAACGATAATGTATACATGTACTGCGATTAACTCGTATTTATCCATTGAACAGTTACATAGTTTTATATGCCTTCATTTTCGAAATTATTCCATAACATGTTATTCTTTTGAGCGCAATCGTGTCACTTGATATGTAAGCATTTATTAAAGAACTGGAGTTCTCATTTATGATAACTATTACATTCATTATGAAGAACTTCTATTTCGAATAACCGTTATGAAAGCCTGGAAATTTCGGTTCTTCATAATTCTTCTTAATAACTCATAAACATTCTTCGTAACTGTTTTAATCAGAATCTTTATATAACAGTTGTAAACAGATATTTTCGGAGCCATTTCAAGCCCTGTTGTACAGACGTATGAAACGTTTATTCAAAGGAAACTACGTTCATTGTTCATTGATGTTTTATACTGCTTGAATGATACGTAACATTATTAAGTAATGTCTTTTCGAGTATGATTGTATAATGCATTGATGTATAGTTTTTGTTACTTGCTCACCATGTATGGTTTCTCTATGCACACTTTTAATACTCTATGGAATCTTCCATTGTAACTATTTGCATTTACTAGGTATGGTTTATGAAATCTATTTAGTGGTTATGTACATATTGTGTATTTTACTACTGTCTTGCATAATGAATTGTGTTCTAATTATTTCCTTTCTATGCTTATGCCTTGCTGTTGGCGGTGTAATACTTTAGTTATTATATTGAACTTTATTGTAGCTTTCGCAGGGGGCAAATTTGGGTTCCTCAAACTCACTCAATAAACACCAACGAACAAAGTCCAGTCCCGAACAACTAGGAACTACTACAATTTCTCCAGCAGAAGCCAGTAGACGTTTAATAGCATCGGAGTCGATGAATGATCTATCTCCTCCAAGGCATGTGAGGCATAGTGACATTGATTTAGATGAAATACCTCATATCACTCCTCCAGGAACTCCACCACCTCCGTACCCAGTCGCTAGTCCAGGGAATGATATCTCCAATTCTACTATAAACGATGTAAGTCTTTTTTAGGAATTTAATGTGGAAAATTATTTGTATTACAGATAATTTAATCACTTTTTAATGTGCAGACGACTTTAAATGAAAGCATTCCTGGATTACCAACGTTACAACAACCGATCATGTCAATGGAAGATGACGATATGAGTGACCAAGAAGTTGTAAGTTTTGTGCAAAATACTTTATTTTTATTATTTTTCTGGTTTGATTTGATATTGATCATTATTTCAGGGACAGTTGGAAGATCATGGCCCATTCAAATCTTTGACACGATTGTGGGGACATTACGCGCACCTTGCTGTATTTATTAATTATGTTTTATCAAATAGTGATCCCTCCAGTCTGGTGAGTAGTCCGTTATTCAGATACACAGGTAATATATTTGGAAATATGAATATTAGACTGCATTATCGAAAACAATTTGTTTTATTACAGTTGTTCTATTTAGTAACAGACCTGTACAAAGAAGGCAATGCAAAGGAGATGAGGAAATGGGCATATGAAATTCATTCTAGTTTTTTAGTACCTGGTGCAGTAAGTATTTAGAGATAAATAAACTTTTGAAAGATATAAGATTTAGAGAACTTTATTTGATTAAGAACTTTTTCCATTCAGCCTCTTCGTCTACACAATGTAGACGAAAATGTAGCACACGAAATAGATGATGTTCTTTTAAAAGAATCTGATAAAGAAGAGATATTACGCAAGGTATGTATTTCATTATGTGCTTACAAGGAAACATACCAAACTCAGACATGCCGATTTTGATGAAATTTATGTGAGAGATAGTTCTCGGAAAAATATTTTACACGTATTAATTTTTATCGCAGCGCTGAAGAAAAATGGAAAGACTTTTATGGCTCGCCTGTATATTTGAACTGACTCATGGTCGTAAGACATTCAAGAATCGATCGAGAAAGAACTGCATAGTTTTTCACATTGTTAATTATTTGGAACCTCTAAAAAGAGCTAATGTTATATGGAAATCATGCGACTTTAATAGTTTTTCCATTGTGAAATGAGAAAGATGAAAAATTTAAATAAAAAAAATTATTTTAGATCATGTTCACAGTAGCGAAATTCAATGAAACATTTTGTAAGACATAAAACTTCTTCTTTTCTGACTGTTAAAGAAATAACTAATGATACTATAGTATAGAATAATTACCGAAAACGTTATAAAACTTGATTAAAATATAACACTTTCTGATATATGTGCCAGAATATTTGTGTAAGGTAGGAAAAATCAATATATGTGATCATTTTTGTTACATGGCAAAGAAAAAGTTTCAAAAACACGTATTCGCTATTTTGATTCATAGAACACACATACAAGATTCCCTGAAAATAAATTAATATTAATAACATAAACTGCAAAAAAATTAAATTTCTCAATATATTTTTTAAACAAATGATTCCACACAAACACTCTTTTACATGTTAGATTTGTAATTTAAAGTCCATGATTTGAAAAAAATTTCTACACTCTCTAGTTGTCGAGATATTTAAAAAACTGTACTATTGATCTCCAACTTTGGGGGTTGGTTTCACCCCTTCGACATGGATGGTTACGGATGAAAAAGAATACGTGTCAAATATTTTTCCGAGAACTACCTTCCACATAAATCATAATAGCTACTTATCACGATTATTAAAAATATCTTTATTTACAGATCTTCTGGAAATCACGAACCCGTGCAAAGGAAGAGCTAAACGAACAACTTGCAGATTTTCAACAAAAAAGAACTGCAGGGTTGGGTACATTATTTGGTCCAAGCGATGCACTATTAGATGAAAGTGCATTAGACAAGGCACGAGAGACAAAAATCATAGAAACATACCTGTTACCTAAGATGGAGCCTTACCTGTAAGATTGTTGATTTAAATCTATTTAATAACAACATTTATTATGTCGTATTGGTGTTTGATGTTACATAGTCGTTTATTTACGGAATGTTTCAGAGAAGATATAGAAAAAGAAAACGTAGAGTTGCGACCATTTACAACAGCAGCAGGTCTGGCAACGATATTAACGAAAATTTTCCAAGTGCGAAGTGTTGCTCTAGATCGAGTACCTACTTTTGTTGCGAAAGATAAGTCAAACATAAAGGCGCGTTTGCTTACGGTGAAAACAAGGAAAATGACAATCAGAGGGCATCATTTTATAGCTCATCAGTACTTTACTATTACCTACTGTAATCATTGTCAACTTATCATTGGCGGAATCGGACCTCAAGGATATTTATGCAGCGGTGTGTTATTAAGTTTATTACTAGACTGCGGATCTTTATGCATTTATAGCAAAATTGAGTAGACGAAATTCAAAATTGTTGAAAAATTTTCAAAATTGAAGATATCAATATATGATTTCTCCTCTGTTAAAATCATTAACCCCTTGCCCTGCGACTTATTTTACGGTTTTGAGTGATTAGAACCTTTTCGTAGATCATAATTTTCTAAGAAATGAAATTGATATCTATTGTGTGTCTATACGTTCTTCAATAGCTGTACATTAACGAAACCAAAATAGAATTTTATTTCGGTTTAAAGAAAATTGTTAACATACATGTTTATCAGAATCTGTTCAGAATCTTTATCACAAGTCAGGCACGATATTGTGAGGCAAGGGGTTAAGAGAAAAAATAACAATCAATTTAGTTTTTATTTCTTGCAATCGATGCAGATAATTTTTATTTTGCATAAAGATCCGTAGTCTATCTATTACAGAAGAATGTAGTCTTATTGCGATTGAAATCTTTGATTCAAAATAAAATTTAAAAAATTAATACAAAATAAATAAATGTTTTCCGTTACAGATTGTTCTTTGAGTGTACATCGTCAGTGTGTTCGTGTAGTAGAGGAAAATTGTCCAGGGCCACTGGTTAGAAAGGAAAGAGGCAACGATCGTATAAGCAAATTGATGGAACGTATTAGGCCCGAAAGGAAACCTCCATCGTCACATCATCACCATCATTCTCAAAATCATATGTTGCATGGTAAATATACGAATATTACTACTTACATGTATATCCTTCATTGATGGGATCACAATTAATGTAAAATTGTTTTCCATGGTATTTTAATACAAAATATTTTATCATTGCAGTGGATAAACTTAAAAAGAGCGAAGAAGATGCTGGTGCACTGACGGATGGAGAAAACGGTGAGCAAGTTGTTTATTTCAAATTATTTAATCAAATAAGATTAACAATAATATCGAAATTAAATATTTTTCGCCATGAAAATCGTTTTTTATATAAGGTACTTGTGCACAGTTTCAGACTGTTAGCGAATTGTTAGTATACAGGACAATAAAGGGTTTCAAACTTTTCGAGTACATAGTTACTTGCTAAATGGATGAAAAAGATTATAAACAATTTTTCACTTCCATTACCGAAACATAAAATTGTTTATAACTTTAAAAATATTAGTTTTTCATGTTTATTGGAGCTTTTTCAACCATAAAATGAGTGTTATCTTCTTGTATACTGTTTGCATAAAAAGTTCAATTCCTGTTACTGGCAATAAACTTCAATACTTTCTACATAAAATGTAGAAAAAACTTTGGCGATTAAAAATACAATTCCTGCGATACGTTTAGTACTATATTGTTCATATAATTTGTGGCATCACAGAAAGGTCAGACAGAAAGAACGCATTCAACGACTAATCGTTAATAACTTGAAAATGAAGTCGTTGCAGCAAAATCCTCATTCTTGATTTTCGTCTTAGATTGACTTATAAAGTCACGTCTTAAAATATTTATTTGACATACGTAATCGAACGCCCTGTACTGTAATTGAATATAATTTTATCATTATCTCCTTTAAGGTTTGATTACACACCATAAAGATTATTGTAGATAAAGACCAATACTAAGAAAAAGATCGACAGTAAGCAAATGTTGACTTTATTAATACATAGATAATCATAATTGCGAATGGTGGAATATCTCGTGAGAAATTAAAAATATTAAAAAAGTGTTTCCACAAAAGTCGTTTGGTATCAAAGGGCACATTATATGGTACAAATGATTTTTGTGTAGCTGAAGTAGCGGAGGAGATTTGGAAACTAAAATAAGTTTTTGAAACGACATCCTATATTTTTGTACTTATAATTTAATGAAATTCGAGTACCATCATGGATCGACATCATGTAACTCTCTACAAACAAATGACATTATCTAATTATTATTAGTTTCTCATCTCCATTACTTCATCCACAGAAATTCATTTACATCACGTGTCCTTTTGTACCAAATAACTTTTGCACGAATTTTTTTTGATAGCTTCAATATTATGTGAGATATTCGTCACAGATGTGATGCCTTGTACACAATCGCGGTTTAGTTATGTATATAGTTATTGAGAAATAATCTGAAATAAATTGTAAGTTTAACACTTGTAAATGATATTAGAGATATTTCAAGTACAAAGTTCTGGTTTATTTTATAGCATGATAACGAGTTCAAGTTACTTGTTGAGACATAATCTTTTAAATACAGGGGTATTATTATCAATCTACAGTGATTGTATAGTTATACATTAAATTATTGTGTAGCATTGGCATACACGCATTGAGCGACGCAAATATAACGTACACGTCATTTTTTCCTCTTATTCCCATTATCCGCTATCGTGAAGTTTACTGGCTTTATTTCGTGCGAGTCTTGAAGAACGTAAGTCATATCGGTCATTGCTGAAGTTTTAGTTCAGCTTGAACCTTCTCAGTTTCATTAGAAATCGGTGACGAAATTGATTGTCTTTGTGAAAATGTATCTTCAAGTGCATATCTTTGGTGGTAGAAATTTTGTAATTTCCATATAGAGTTTTTAATAGTGATACTATTTGTAACAGTGTTAAATGGTTGTTTACGACATATATTTCCTTGGTTTCTTTTTAAGCTGATGTATCTGTTCGATAAAGTTTGTTTTTTATGAAACAGTTTATAATACATATTGTATACTTATTCACGGAGATAATAATAGAAGTAATAATACTGGAAGCTTAAGCAATTTTTGGTTGTTATAGGTTCTCAAGAAGACATTATACATTACAAATAGAATATTTTCTCCAGTGCTACGTATAGCATTGACGATATTAATTATATTGAGTTTATTTTTATAATTGCGATGATCAGACATTTGACATTTCTAAAATATTCTTTTCGAGGGAAAAAAATAAGAATATTTAGATATGTAATCGATTGTACGCGCTTGATATCAAAGCAGTGAGTGTGGGTGGTTCCTATCGAGCGGTAATGTTATATTAATCACAGCCTGATAAGGAAGTTTCGCAAAACGTTTTGTGTTGGTTGTCTGGCCATTCTTTCCTATAGAATATACGAGAGGGAAAGAGGAAGGAAGGAGGGAAGGGAAGAGAGGAGGAAACTACGTAAACTGGACTAGAATCTCAGTGACGCTGATTTGCGTTTATATACAGGGCGTGAAAATAATTGAACATCGACAAGAAGATTCTTTCGATCTTTATAAAAGAGCATATTGTGGAAAAATATTAATTTTTCGATTTTGAAATTGTTTGTAGATACACGTCATGTTACTTATATTTTGATATTTTACTTTAAAGATTAGGATAGAGCAAACGTGATATTGATACAATGTATGGAGAGTTACAATCGAGAAAATGTTTTTACTCAAAGCTTCATTTCCATAATAATTTAAATTAGACTTGAGAAATTAAACCTTTATATCATTAAAAATTGAACATGATTCAATGAGGGATTTTGCTAAGGCTCTAATGCATCAATTATTTTATAAATGAACTTTTTTACAAGAATCTCTTACTCTATTGGATTCCTATCAAACAAAATGTTGAAGTCTGTCTTATGTCATTGTTCCATGACATTCTATGTATGGAAATAAGAATTAACCAAGGGACAAACATATAATTTCTAATATTTGTAATATTCATATATATTTTAGGAAATATTCATTTTATAATTAGATGAATTTACATTTTAAATTTCAAGTTATTTATCAGAAATATTAAACAGATATTATTATTAGTAATATGACCACATTGGTCATATATTAAATAATATCAATGGAAAACTTTATTGTTTAACCTCATCTTTAATTGAATAACGAACAAGACTTAATTATCCAAAAGATACTCCGAATGTACCACGTATATATTAAGTTTCTACATTTAGAACAAAGAAATGAAATGTTTTTTAATTATGGTACATTTTTTAAATTATATGATTTTGACTAATTTAAAGTTATAGTGAAAAATATATTAAAGTATAGCTGCTATAGATTGTAACACACATTGTTGGTTCAAAATTTATGTTATTGGTCTGTCTATAGAATATCTTTTCCTGTATAATGTTACTCATTTCTAGTTTCTAAATCGATACACAACATTTTCGTTTACATATCAATACAAAAAGGCTTTAATTGTTTCAAAAACAAAATTTGTTATACATGTTTGCACGACACAATATACTCTATATGTAGTGCATAACATTTACAAACATTTACATCTGTACACAACAAACTAAATTACTGTTTTTGAGAAACCTTGGTAGGTAAATGCATCAAAGCATTTTATTATTGTTGCATATGAGAGTATCGTTTCATGTTGTAAAGTTGTACAAATATTTATGGATGAAACAAATGTTTGAGAATGTTCTTCTCATGGTGCCTCTATTTGAAAATTCCTATTTTTTAAATCAATTGTTTAGCCTTGTAAATAATTACACTTCTAAATAATCATTATTGAAAAGGAGACCTATATTCTTCTTAGAGTTTTACAATATCTTATAGCACTGTCATTATTGCAAAGCAATGCTAGCGACTATTGTTTTGTCCTTGCGTTAAACAAAGGAGCTTTTACGCCACGCGCGATCAGCAATTTTATACGGCTTAATCCAATACGAATTGCCGGCGTGAAATCGTTTCTCGCGGAATGACGTTATCTGACGTGTTTGATGTCTTCGGAATATGTGAATGTCAACAACTGAAGATAACTTAATCATTAAATTATTACTCTATATATAATTAAATTCAAAAGCAGCCGCGGCGATTGTGGGGGAATTGTATTTACGCAGCGAATTAAGGCGGTAGACTTGTTTCCAGGATTGCAAGGGATTCGCGTTCTCATTTCTCGATAATACAAAAATGGTGTTTTTCAATACTCGAAAACTCTAGATGAAAGATCGATCTAGGTCGCTATCGCCATCAAAAGTCCTATTTTTTCGTTTACGAAGCGTAATTTGCAATAATTCGATAGCATGTAGCTATGACAATAGTTACATGCACAGTTGTATGCTTCAAAATAATGCAAATTACGCGTCGTAAACAAAAAAATAAGATTTTTGAGGGCGACAGCGTTCTAGATCGATCTTTTATTTAGCGTTTTTAACTACTGAAAACCTTCATTTTTGTATTATCGAGAAATGAGAACGCGAATCCCGCACCCTTGAAATCCTGGAAAAAGGAGTCTACTCCCTTTTAAGCGTTCGAATAATCTGTTCGAAGAAGTGTCGAGTGCACATCGAGCAGCTTCTGCGGAACGCGAGAGCGTTAAGTAATCGATAAACAGGCGAAAATTGAAGTTTGCCCAGCAAGTCGGGGTTGAAAGAAAGGTGGAGAAGCAGGGAGGTTCCACCCTTTAAGACAGACTTGAACCGCATCAATACCTTGGACGCGAAGATCGTCCCAGATCTGTCCCCTAAGGGGTTAATCTGGAGGGTCTCGAAGATCGGGATCACGCACACCCTGTAGATCACCGTGCACGGTCTTAGGGACACGCACAGACACGCGAGCGTAGTTGTAAAACGAGCGGGGGAGCGGTCTGGTGGGGTCTAACCGGAAACCAACGGCAGTCTCCGTGGAAAAGAAGCGTGAGCAGCTTCGAGGGAAATTAGTGTCAGCTCGGTTGTTGCCGCGAGAAGTAGAGAAACCGCCTCGATTATTTCCTCGACAGTGCAGAGAACTGAAAGTTGTGCACATGGTCGAGGTGCAACAGTTGCGCGACCCCTTGGAGGGGGAACCGGATTGCAACCCTTACCCGGCGACCACCAACCCCTCACCCCTGATCGCCGGCTTTGCTAGCTTCAGGCTCTCCTCAGAGAGATACAGGAACAGATTGAATCGCAAGCTGAAGGGTAACGGTAAAGATCGTGTGAAAATAACGAAATAGTCCACTTCGAACCAATCATCACCGATAGGCATTCCAACTTTCTAACAGCTCAATTATTATCCATGCAATTAGAGCGTGATCGCGTTCATAGGGTATTCATTTCTTATTTTCTTCTCGCGATTTCAGTGCTGCGCTCGTGCATAATGTTTATCAGTTTCTCATAAGATAAAAGAAAACTCGTTTCGCACCTTGGTATCTGAAGAATGTCGTTATTGCTGGTGAGTATGTTGACCAGTACTTGACATTTGTACCGGGGATTATGAAAGTGATCTAGTCAAATATTTTATACTTTCTTTTCTATTTTCATAGCTTCGGTATTCATAAATTCTGTACAATTGTGCGTTTCAACTCAACTTCGTTTCAAAATGATAGTCGCGCCATTGCAATGTAGATTTTCATAACATTATCCGAAGTATTGTGGCGTCATCAATGAAACAATAGTTTTCTATCGTTACTATGAAATGTTCTTTGAAAATGACGCGTTAAGCCTACACTTTTCGCGATTAAGATCTTTCCTTTAACGAATCATACTGTTTTCTTATGTCTTAACTCTTTGAGGCACGCGATTTTAAAGAAAATAAAAACCCAAGTTGCACAGACTTTTCTTTAATGTCGATATAACTTAAGATAGAAAGCTAAGCAAAAGGTGGGACAGTTTTCAACCCACCTAACCCCAGACAGTTAATCGAAAGTTTCCAGAGGATTATAATATAATAATTAAAACATACATCCTAATGGCGAGATAATGGTTCTAAGTGGACTAGAATCGTTTGAACCATAGAACGTTAGAAAACTATATCGATCAAATTAGGTTCGTCGGTGGTGCTAGAGAAAGTTAGCAAAGACAAAGTTACAAAGAAGCCAAAGCTGAAAAAGATCAAGCAGAGGACCGCGATCCCTCGCACGAGCAGCAAAGGCTCGATCGCCGGAAAAGTATGGGAAACGTTTTCCGCAGTGAGGAAAACCCGCGAACCGAGCGACATCATAGAAACAGCTTTAATCGTCGGTTTGGATCATTTGAATGTGTCATCGTGTTGTGAGAATTTGAACGACAGTGCACGCTATGACGAGGCCTATTCATTGAACAAATCAGATGGCACCGGCGCGAAGGAAGTCATTACCGTTCAGAAAGATTCAGGTTTGTCCAAAAAATACTTTCACTGTTCGTCAACAAATTCAAAGTGTCTGTTTATGTTTAATCTATTCCATTTACAAAATCATTTGAGAAAATGCATCGAGCAAAAGTCGCATGAATTAAAGGGGAGCATACGTCGGAGTAGATATTGCTTTTTCTACATTATTTATACGCGAACCTCTGAAGTTCTAAAAACTGTAGACCGAATATATAATACTAGTCAAAACATAGTGAAAATTTCTGAATATTTTTGACACGGGCATTTCATTTAAAATTAACCCTTGTACTCGGAAGTTATTTTAGCTTCGGAATTCAACAACAATCCCAGGCTCTGTTATAAATAAGAAAAGCTAAAATTGAGCGCATTTACTCATATCAAATTTTTACCAACTCATTCTATACAAATCAATTTAGTAATGGCGAAAATTGTTTAAAATGATAGCGTACTAATGTTTAGCGATGCCCCGAAGTCGTCACTTGAGTTCACTGCTGTTACTTTAGATTTATTATGACAATATCTATATTGAAATGACCTAGAAACGACCTTCGGAACCTTTTGTTTAAATGATGTACAATTCTCGAATAATTAGTTAAGACATATCTGCACAAATTTAATGAAATTTATGTATTAAAAGGGAAACAATATTATCGTATCGTTATAAAACAATCTTCTTTCATTAATTATAAATTCTGGTCTCGTGTTTACGTACACAGTAGTACGTACGTATGTATTCTGTAAGCAATAAAATAACGCATGGATTTTTTCATCGAAATTTGCCGATTGGCTTCTAACTTTAAATATTAGATTAAATTCGTAATTTTATTATTTTACCGCTAATTAGTTATATCACTGTGTCTTGTGTCTTTTATTACTGCAAACTTTTGATATATTCACAATAAATTACAATTTCGGTAAATCGTTCTTGGAATTTATCTTCCATCGTATTTATCATATTAATGTGTATACGTTCTCGCAAGTATTTTACTGTCTTGTATTCAATTAATATTTACCTTTGAAGTCAGTAACCTGCGCCATCCTCAAACTATTCGCTGCTATTTTCCAACACAGTACGCCATTTTGTAGCAAGATGCGAAGAAGCTATTTTGAACTTAAACTGTGGTAGATTACTTCTAGGAACGCGTAATATAAACGCCAAACATATACATTTTAATTTGTTACGTAATTATTGTGTATAGGAATGATTTGCTAGCGGTTAGATCAGGATTAATCCGTCAAATGTCTGGAAAACGGAGTAATTACCTCCGAGATTCTATTAGATTGGTGCATATGAAATGTCGGATTTTGAAATGAATATTATTGCCAATTTCTGTAAGGTGCCGCATATATTGTTGGATACAGTGACCCGAATTAAGACCCGAAAAAGACGATAACCTTTTTGATATCGTACTATACGATTTGAACTTTTTTGGGAAGGTAGAGCAATTAGTTTACTACAGAATGTGGAAAGAAATTTTTTCAAAAATTGCAATAGATCGACATTATAGAAAAAATATTAAAAGTTGGTTTTTACAACTTTTTTATGTGAGTCTATATTGGAAATTTAAAGAATACGTTTTGTAGATCTGTGTCGATTGAACATATTCTGAAAATTTCGTCAAAATCGGTCCACGTTGCAATGAGTTACAAACGTTTAAGGATGACAAAAATTACAAATTTTCACGATTTTCGGCCTCTAACTGCAATAAATTTAATGATTCTACTTAAGGAAAGATGTATCTTTCAATGAGATTTCGATGAAACTCTCACAGTGCATATAATTGACACAGATCTACAAAACCTATTTTTTAAATTTTCAATATCGGCCCAACTTACGATACAACTTTTAGTATTTTCTCTACAATTCCGATGAATTGCAATTTTTGAAAAACTTTCTATTCACATCCTGTAGCAAACTAATTGTTCTAGCTTTCCAAAAAAGTACAAATCGGTATAGTACAATATTAAAAAAGTTATCGTCTTTTTCGTCACTGTAACTAGTCTCCATTCTTACAGCAAGTTGCCTTGCTGTTACACGTGCATTTGTTTTCACTAATCTTTTCAAAACACCCTCATTTACAGACGTTTTTGGTCTTCCACGCGGCTCATTTTTTAGGGAAACATCTCGAGAACGAATATTTTGCGAACCAACGCTGCACTTTCTTCCCTTTCACAGTGTTTTCTCCAAAAGCTTGATTAATATTACGAGTTGTTTTTGCAGCATTACTTCCAAGTTTATACTCATATAAAAAAATTACACGAATATCAGAAGAATCCATATTTAACCCCTTGCTCTACGATTTATTTTACGGTTCGAGTGAGTAGATCTTTCTTTGTAGTTCGTAATTTCCTAAAAAAGGAGAAAATTTATATCTATTGTATGCCTACATGTTCTCCAACTATACATTAACAAAACCAAAATAGAATTTCATCTCGGTTTAAAGGAAATTAATAACATACATATTTATTAGACTCTGTTCAGAATCTTCATCACGAGTCTGACACGATATTGTAAGGCAATGGGTTAAGTACAAAAATGTCGTAGAAGGGAAAAGGAAATTTATATTTTTTGTGTGGCTGCATTTATTTTAATACTTAAATATTGATTACAATCGAATCGATGGTCAAGGGGTTGAAGAAAATTCGAAATAAATATCGAAAATTCACAATTTGGAAGAAAACTTTCTCACCAAAATATAACCCTGGTAACGGACAATAATATATAATAAATATATAATAAATATTCACATGAAATAAAAATCCTACATTTCATGTGCACCAAGCTAATATTAGATTGCGGAAATAGTTTCTTCGTATCCTTCCGATAGACGGTCTTACCACGTCATAACTGTGTTAATATTATTCGGATCTGGTATTACTTGAGTCCGTCTGAAAGGTGATATATCGTAGAGTAATTAGAAATAAGAAATTGTGATATTTGTTTATTTAGTCGAAAGTTATCACGTTTTGAAGATGAGTAAAAATAAAGAAGGTATTCGATACATTTTGAAATTTGATTACAAAAAAGGAAAGAATGCGACTCAAGTTGCTAAAAAAATTTATGATGTTTATGGACGTGATACAATATCAGTACGTGCGGGACAAAGTTGGTTGAAGCGTTTTGAATCTGAAAATTTTGATGTCAAAGGTACACCTCGTTCTGGTCGACCAGTCACTGAAAAAGTCGATGAAATCATGCAAACAGTTGAGCAAGGCCGGCACATTAGCAGTCGTGATCCGGTAAGGAACTGAACATCGACCACAAAACAGTTCTAAACCATTTAAGGAAGGCAGGATACAAAAAACAGCTCGATGTTTGGGTGCCTCATGAGTTAACATCGAAAAATTTAATGGATCGAATTTCAATTTGCGAAACAAAATCGAACCTTTTTTGAAGCGGCTCATTACAGGCGATGAAAACTGGATCACTTGCGACAATAATGTACGAAAAAGATCGTGGTGGAAGCGATGCGAAACTCCGCAAAACGTAGCAAAGCCAGCATCGACACCAAGAAAGGTGATGCTGTGCGTTTGGTGAGATCATAAAGGAATCATTCACTACGAGCTGCGGCATTCCGGTCAAACGATTGATTATATTCTCTGCAGTCAACAACTGGAAAGATTACGTGAAGTAATCGAGAGAAAGCGACCAAAATTTATAAACAGGAGAGGCGTCGTCTTCCATCGCGATAATGCCAGACCCCACACATCTTTGGCGACTCGACAAGCTTGGCACGCAAGTTTTCATGCACCTGTCTCGGTCCGATAAGACCAAGATATCGACCCTCGCAACACGTCACCAAGCCCAAGTCCATGACTGAATCAGCGACCCAATACTTTGCCCTATCAAAAAAGGCCCAAACCTTCGTACCTCAAAGAAGATTATCCACTAGCATATGAGACCCCAAAAATCCTGTATCGAGTTAGTTGACGATAACCTCTGCTACGGCACGTTTCGCTGATTGAATCTTCAATAAAGTAATGTCGTGATCCCGAAAGGAGGATAACTTTAGGACTTTTGTTGAAGGTCTTTATTTTACTGCTGACGATGTGAACGGTTTCAAGATCGGATGAATTCTGCTGTTGAGATGGTTAGAGTAGAGGACTTGTACTGGAGGAAAAGTGAAAGTTGGTAGAGAAACAAGGGATGGTTGGTAGCGAGGATGTCTGGTCTACATCAAAAATGGGTCAAGTCTTGTAGGAATATGGTTGTAATAGGAGGACGGAAAGAGAGTGAGAATTGTGAGGATGGTTAAGATCAATGAGCAGGGACAACCCAGAGTTTGGGAAATTACCATCGTTGATACAAATCGTTATTTGTATCGTGTTTATCAGCATTTGTTATTGTTAGGAAGATCCAGGCGAAAGCTGGTATAGGATAGTAAGATCATGCAGTATCTGACAGTAACTTTGTGTTCTCGAAACCTTCGAGCAGTGAATCGCGAAAGTTGAAATACGGCGATCCTCACGAAATCATCTATTTCACCGTAACACACCCACCGTATATAGTTCTGATATTGCACCAACAGATTACCATTTGTTTCGGTCTCTACAGAACTCTCTGAATGATGCGAAGTTGATTTCAAAAGAGGCGTGTGAAAATCACGTGTCGCAGTTTTTCGCCCAGAAATCACGGAATTTCTACAGTGACGGGATTATGGTTTTACCTCGAAAATGGTAAAAGGTGGTCGATCAAAACGGCGCAGATACTCGATTTAATAAACTTCATTGAAAATATGGAAAAAACTTGATTCATTTCTGCATTAAAATACGAAGAAACTTTGTCCCCGATCCAACATTTAGGTGAATGAATAGCAGTTTATGTTTTACTTGTAATTTTCTCGGCTGTATTCGATGACGTAAACTATCGTCCGTGTATTAAAATGTTGACAAACACTATCGAATGCTTATCGCTTCCGGCAAAAGAATGCGTTTCCGGCACAGAGAAAAGTCTAGACTCTGCAGAAGTTTTGGAACGGGATCTGCGAAGTTTTAACAAGCCGCTCAATGGAAATTACTCGTGGCGCGTTACCAGACGCGTTCATAAATTCTCGCGCATCTATAAAAGCCGAACAAGGTGCACGGCATGTCTTCATAAAGTTTATAGGCGAGGCTCTCTGCGCCATCGACGTTCCTCCAATACATCTCGTGCAACCGGACCGTTGCAACCGTACAAATACGCGCGAAAGACGAAATTAGATCAGTATTCCGTGGAAATTGCACGCAACTACATATGTAGACGAATTAAACGCCTAATTGACGTGAGTCCATTGCGTATGCTCGTGCGAATTCGCATATCCGACTAATTCACTAAAACCACAATCATACGTATAAATAAAACTGAACATCGGACGAAACAATTCCGTGCAATTCTTAATCTGTTACTTCAAAATTTCATCCCATTTATACTAAAGCGAATCTATTTCTTCTTTTCAATTTATTATTGGGTTGGAACGAAAGTTCGTAGCGTTTGTAAATTCAAATTGAAAGCTACAATTCAGATATTTATTCAATAACATATTTTCCATTCTGCTCTATTAAATTTCCCATTTTCGTGGTAAATTCTCGTGTTATTGAATAAACATGCGAATGAATAACTTAATTTTATCTTCGATTCTTAATTTGAAAACGCTACGAACTTTCTTTCGAATCCAACGTTCTTGTTTCGTTTATATATACGTTTGAGAGAATTCATACAACTTCGCCGGTCTTCATTAACACAAAATGTTAATCACGCTTTGTTACACATCAATAGACTGCGGATTTTATTTCTAACAAAAATTGATAGATCGAATGAAAGACAGTAAAACATTTAAAGGCTTTCAAAGTACTGTTGTACCGTTCTAAACTAAATAATATTATTAAAAGAAGAAACAAATATCTGTGTAGCTCCTGTGTCTTATTTTTCATAAAAATCCGCAGTCTACTCATCAAATGATATTCTCATTTCATTAATACACTAATACTTTATTTCTAGTTTAACCCTCTATTGCATGAATTTTGATGACGAATTGAAAAATATATTTATGGCTGTTAGTATACTTAAGAATGAGTATTTATCGCATTTTATGACTGTTCCTGTATGGGAACTTTATACATTGTATGTGGTTTTATTCATAAGTGTAATGTTCCCACTTCGAATCAACATACTCAGAATCTTTAGTATTGTCTACTTAATTTACTAGAACACTTGAAATTTAAGTCCCCAATTGGGAACGGAAGTCAATAGAGGGTTAAATATGCTGGCCTAGTACGTCTATAAGGGTGCCTCAAAAATGTTGTACTTGAAAGGGTGATTCCCGAAGTCATTTGAAGTAACTTTTTCTTCGGGAAAATGTTCTCCCCAGTTTCATTCCGGAATTATTAACGAAAAACACGGACCAATCAGAGTGCGGTTATAGCGAGCAGATTGCGATTCTGCGACAAGTCGCATTGCTATTGGCCGAGCCAGAACCCGTCCGGTGTAGCTGCGCTGTAATTGGTCTGCGTTTTTCGTTAATAACTCCTTAACAAAGCTGCGGAGAACATTTTTGCAAACGAAAAAGTTACTTCAAATGCTGCCAGGAATTAACTCTTGCAAAGAAATACAATATTTTCGGGTTACTCTGTATAATAGTAACCTCAACATAAAAATAAGTTGCTTTTAATTTTGTAAATTGATCTAAAACTCATATCACACACGTTAAGTCTAGTATTAATAAATTAATATAAACGCTTAGTCAGTATAATGACATCTTAACAAATACAATTTAATTAAAGCTCAGGATTTGAAACAGAATTAATATTTACAAAATCCAAAAGTACAGAAAAGCATAGGAGATATTTTATTTTGTCGTATATAATGTTACGGGTCGTCGGAGAGCCAAGAATAGCAACGGAGAGATAATTAATAAATTATTGAATTAAGTACGAAGAAAAAGGTCGCTAGAAATTTGTTCAAAAATGTTTTTAGTTTCATTAAAATTTGTAACGTTTCGTTGAAGAAGTACATGGCTGGCATGCGTTTTCATTTGTCGATCATGTTCGACGAATGATCCAATTAATATTAACGCTTAGTCAGTATAATGACATCTTAACAAATACAATTTAATTAAAGCTCAGGATTTGAAACAGAATTAATATTTACACAATCCAAAAGTACAGAAAAGCATAGGAGATATTTTAATCGTGTCGTATATAATGTTACGGGTCGTCGGAGAGCCAACAATAGCAACGGAGAGTTAATTAATAAATTACTAAATTAAGTACGAAGAGAAAGGTTCGCTAGAAATTCCTTCCAAAATGTTGTTAGTTTCATTAAAATTTGTAACGTTTCGTTGAAGAAGTACATGGCTGGCATGCGTTTTCATTTGTCGATCATGTTCGACGAATGATCCACGTGATTACCGAAACCGTACGGGACAAGTACACTAACGTCCATAAGTATTTCACCACTTGAAGGAGTCGAATATAGAAGTTTATATCAACGTTGCACCTTAAATTACTTTGAAGTAGAATTAATATAAATGTATATTATTGGCATAGAAGCATTATAATGAATTACATATTAAGGATTTTACCAGTAAATAGATGAAAGTTATTTAATACTTCGTTTAACAATATATCCACCTCGCTGGGCGATGATAGCGTTTACAATTCGAAGTAATCTAGCAACAAGCTTTTGTTACTTCCCGGAAATAATAAACAGATAGAGCAGAAAGATACTTGAAACCACTATACTTACGGAAGTAGACTCCTTTTTCCAGGATTGCAAGGTTGCGGGATTCGCGTTCTCATTTTTCAATAATACAAAACTGGGGTTTTCAGTAGTCAAAAACGCTAGATGAAAGATCGATCTAGGAGCGGTATGGCTCTTGAAAATCCTATTTTTTCGTTTACGAGGCGTAATTTGCATTATTCGGCAGCATGTAGCGTTCGCAGCTTTATGAAAATAGCTATATGCGCAGCTTTATGCTTCCAAATAAAGCAAATGACGCCTCGTTAATGCGGTAGAATCGTTTCCAGGATTGCAAGGTTGCGGGATTCGCGTTCTCATTTCTCGATAATACAAAAAATGGGGGTTTTCAGTAGTCAAAATGGCTAGATGAAAGATCGATCTAGGAGCGGTATGGCCCTGGAAAGTCCTATTTTTTCGTTTACGAGGCGTAATTTGCATTATTCGGCAGCAAGTAGCTATGAAAATAGCTACACGCGCAGCTTTATGCTTTCGAATAATGCAAATGGCGCTACCGAATTATTGCAAATTTTTTATTTTCGTAAACGAAAATATAGGACTTTTGATGGCGATAGAGACCGAGATCGATCTTTCATCTAGCGCTTT
Source organism: Lasioglossum figueresi (assembly GCA_028455805.1). Lineage (NCBI taxonomy): Eukaryota > Metazoa > Arthropoda > Insecta > Hymenoptera > Halictidae > Lasioglossum > Lasioglossum figueresi. The sequence continues at coordinate 2,428,730 of CM052201.1, forward strand.
TGACTATTGAAAACCCCCATTTTTGTATTATCGAGTAATGAGAACACGAATCCCGCAGCCTTGCAATCCTGGAAAAAGGTGTCTACTCTCTGACAAGTTTTCGTTCAGTTTTTCTTATTATCTTTTTATTCAGAGTAATCGATGTTGAATATTATCTGTATTATTAATTATTCCTTTTATACGAGTGTACAGAAGAAATACTGTGTCAAAAGTTACATTGGGATGCTTTATTTTAAATATATTTTGTATATTTTCGATAAACTGTAGGCGGTGAAATACTTATGGCAGTGTAGATACGCGTTGGAATAGGTGGAAGGAAAATAAGAGTGATCTTGCGCGGCACGAGCGCAGACGGCAACGACAACCACGACGAAGAAAACGGGAAGGAGGGGCCCAGAAAACGGTTTCCGGCCTCCGTGACACGCGCCTATATCGCCCTATCTAAAAATACACGAGACTTAAGCTTTTCCTTCGCTGCACCCCTGCAGCATACCAACCCCTGCAGATCTATAACTATCTGTCTGCTTACGGGGTTCAAGAGCATCGAGTTTTTCAACCATGATATTTTTAGGCGATACCGTAACTTCATTGCACATCCATTTATCCTGCTACTCAACACTAAAAAGACTGAACAGTTCAAAAAGACTCGTTCGCGATTTAATGGAAACGTCACGGTTTATTTTTCTAAACCTAGAGTATTCAGACAGTTCACAAAATTATCGTTAGGTAGTTTCATGGAAAGTAGAAGTACGGTACAACACTGTACAGAAGGCTAAGGACACTCATATTACACCAGACATTTTTGTCGATTAAAGAGTGTGCACACAGTTACATTGAACATGCACGTAAAAACTTTTACATATGTAATATTAAATGTTTTTTGCCTTAGTTGCAGCGTTGAATCTTTTCTCGTACAGCGTTCATATAATTTATTAATAAACTCGATCGGAATTTTTTGCTATTCTCGTCGTGACACCTCAAACAGTTCAACTGCATTTTTTGGCTGATTTTCTGTTCGGGCTCTATCCAAAAAATCTCAAACATGTCCAATAATAAATGTGTTTTGTTATCGATCGTAAGATTGTTAATAACAAGATGTGTTGATGATAAAGCAATATTGCTAGCTTGATTAAACTTTCTACGTTTCGATCCTAATTGGATCCTTTTCAAGAAAGATGAAAAAACGAAAATGCCCAATAATATTTAAATCAGAGCTATGAGGTGACTAGATCATAACTCATTTAGAATATTGTTTAATAAATACGCGAAACTCGTGTTTTTTATTGGCCAGACAAGCCACCTCTGACAATTAATCATTTTACATCTATTTAAACACTAAACCTACCATCAAAAGTGACTGATGTGTATAGTATTATAAAAATAACAAGATTAAATTTATTTATATTTTGTGCGAATTTTACTATAATATATACTGGTGTCAAAAAATATATTCAATAAATTCCCATGAAAGTACGTGTACAATTTCAATAATTGTTAAATGAAAAATCTAAAATGAGTCATTTGACTCCTCATGGTAGGTTTAGTGTTAAAGAGAGTATTATATGGTGTTAGTGTTCAAGCAGTGGATGGAATTATAAATGTTAATAAACTCATTTCTTTATTTCACACAATCAAATTCACTTCATACATTTTTGTCTCTCACTCATTATGTTTCTTTCCCATTCTCACCACAAATATTCACACAGTTAGTACTATTAAGTTTATTTAAGGGCGGTCTGGGAGGAAGCAATTCTATCCAATCGGAAGGGGTGGCAACCGCAAGTTACAGCTTAGTAATTGACAGTAGATAGACACATTACGTTGCATGGTGCGCGCTATTAACACTATCGTACGATTAACATCGCCATGCATTATGTATAATAGTAATTTAAAAACAGAACCTTTCAAAATATCTTTTCACTGCATCACTGAAAAATCAAGTGTGTGTGAAATGGAAGTTAAGAAAGAAAATTTAAAATTGAAGATTAATTACCGTGTACTAGAAAGTCGGTGATTAATAGACTGCGGATCTTTATGCAAAATAAAAATGCTCTGCATTTACTGTGGGAAGCAGGAATTGAATAAAAATTGATTTCATCCTCTAATGACTTCGTTAGATTAAAAACAACATTACGGAATTCTCAAATATTTCTAACCTCTTGCTGTTTTATATTACGCTCTACCAATTTCTTTATAAATGCATAAAGATCCGCAGTATAGTGATTACTATGGATTTTGTCTGTTCGTCGGATGTTTATGCAATTGTCAATTTTTGTAAATAAATTTAAAGGAAGCGGAATCAAGTATTTTATTCTTCAAGTATTATCAATATATTTGATCAAGTATCTCATTTACAGCGGTAATAGCCTTTCTAAATCACAAATAAATCGAAAACATACTAAATTCCATAGAATTTTACATCCTTGGATTTTTCGAAAATTTTCATAAGCCATAAATGCATAAAGATCCGCAGTCTAGTGATGTAATATATCAACATATGATTTCTACGGATATAACACCGTCGAGAAAGTTTGTTAACTTTACATCACTTTACCATTACGTTATCTTAACTAAATGCAAATAATATAAAATAAGAAATTATTCCTGGATCTTTAGTTCCGTAGTTTTAGCATAAAATTAGCATGTTGCTAATGTTTGTTGAAACGTTGTATTAAATGCAACATATCCTCTTTAAAAAAAAAAAAAGAAACATGTAACAGGAAAGTAATGAATATATTGAATATTATGCGTTGCAATTTTCAATAGTGATTAGCACGAAATAAATTTGATTTTATTCACGTGAATTATAAAATTAAAGATATTATACTTTAAATTACTTCTGGATCTTTAGTTCCGTATTTTAATCATAAAATTAGCATGTTGTTAATGTTTGTTGAAACGTTGTATTAAATGCAACATATCCCCTTATAAAATATAAGAAACATGTAACAGAAACATAATGAACATTTTGAATATTATGCGTTGCAATTTTCAGTAACGACAAGCACAAAATAAATTTGATTTTGTTCACGTGAATTATGAAATTGGAGATATTATCCTTTAAATTATTTCTGGATCTAGTTCCATATTTTTACCATAAAATTAGCATGCTTGTTGCTAGTATTATTTCGACGACAGCCCTCATAGTTTGGAAACGTTGTATTAAATGCAACATTCCTTTTATAAAATATAAGAAACATGTAACAGGAAGATAACGAACATTTTGAATATTATGTAATGCAATTTTCAGTAACGACTAGCACAAAATAAATTTGATTTTGTTCACGTGAATTATGAAATTGGAGATATTATCCTTTAAATTAGTTCTGGATCTAGTTCCGCATTTTTAGTATAAAATTAGCATGCTTGTTGCTAGTCTTATTTCGGCGACAGCTCTCATAGTTCGGAAACGCTGTATTAAATGCAACATTCCTTTTATAAAATATAAGAAACATGTAACAGGAAGATAACGAATATTTAGAATATTATGCGTTGCATAAAATCGTGGTGGTCACAAGCGAGTGACGCCGAGAGCGAATTAATATTAAATCTAACGTCGTGTATGGCTATTTCTGATGTCACGTGCACGTAGAGAATTTCACGGTTACATATTACCGATTTTAAATGGATATTGACGTAATAAATCGGGTTTGATTTGGATGTTTGTCTAACGGGAGATTAATGTAGCAATCCTATCCGCGAGCACTGTCATGATCTGCTTTTACCACGAGCCGCATTCCTTACCTGATAAGCCTCCGCATAAGGCTGGATACTTGGAGAAATGCCAGACAGTGTGGCCCGTGCTAATGCGATGCCCGCGGGCATTAAACAGACAACTTAAATTGAAATGTTCGTTTGAAATTCTCGTTATCACGTTGGCGTGATAGCGTCGTCGTAATCGTCATTCATAGTCTTCAAACGAAGCCATGCGGTCTGCGATTTCTGGTCTTACGTGCTTTAGAGATTAGATAACTGGGTCGTATCTGACCCGTTTGTAAAATCTCGTACGAACGGTCCTCGCAGTTCATTTTCACTGTTTGGGCATCGTTTTAATCTATCGTCTCTGTAATATACTGTCTTGTATTAAGTTGTTACATACGAAATGTCCGATTTTCAGCAGTAACATTAAATTAAACAAACGCCATTTTGTGTACCCAATGTGTTCTATCTACAAATTTTAAGTTTCTCGATTGTATTGCGGTAATAATAAGATATTATAGTTATTTACGTTTTTCATTTGCAAGCTTCTTATCTTGATTTTGTAGTTCTTTTTACCGTCAACGACTTAATCACCATATTTTGATAAACAATCACGTAATGCTATCGTCAAGAAGTTATTTTTCCAGACATATTAAAGGAACGCGCGACAGTCGCGTTGGTTGACGTTGAAATCAATTTTATTTAAACGTAAAATTATACAATAAATATAAATCTATAAAAGTAACAGGCACGTGGTTGCCTTACAAAAATGACAAGAATTAATTTATGTAGACTTTTCGCGATTCTTCTTGTAATATCAGGTCGTTAAGTATGAGAGTTGGCAAATGTGTTTGACATTTGTGTTTTATTTGTCAAGTTTCATACTTAACGACCTGATACGTGCTCTAATAAAGATATTTATTAAATCATTTCTTATGGAAGAAGCTTTGTAATTTCATTAATTGCGATATAAAAGATCTAGAACCGGTCATTTGACCGGTCGTGGAACGTTTAGTGTTAAGGATTAGCTTTGCACCTTAAAGTTTTATATAATAAACCTGTAGACTGTAACAGCATCTCTTGATCGAAACGTTTTCTAAGAGATGCATCCGAAAATCGGACATTTCATATGCAACAACCAAATACAATCAATTCCCTTGAATTATTGGGTTGGCAAGAAAGTAATTTCGGTATTTCAAGTTGAACTAAAATCGAATTTTTTTATTCAAGCAATGAACTCTAATCGACAAAATATTTTCCATTTTGTTCGATGATATTTTGCTGTCTTTCTGGTAGCTTCATAATTCCGCGCTCATGAAACTTCTAGTCTTTATCGGCAAAAGACGAAAGTTTGGCAAACAGAGAGGAACAACTTTCTGTGAAGTAAATTAGAATTTAAAAAAAAAACACAAAAGAGAAAGTTGGAGAAGAAAAACTATGTGGACGAACGTAATTACGTGTAATATCGTACAATTTCAACAACAATGAATAAGGTTAATGCACGCGCACTAAAAGATAAAATGGCTGTCGAGCGGTAAAGTAGAAAAAATATTCATGCAAACGATGCGACGGTGAACTGAGTTTTACGCTAGCAATTACTCGAATGTGTGTTAGAGCGGCGAGCGTATTAATGAGCGTAATTAATGAACGCCTTTCTCGTTTGTTTCATGTTTTCAGGAGAACTTCGCGGGGGCGGCGTAGCCGGAAACGCGCGTAGTAGCAGCGAAAGAGGACGCATTTCCGCTTACAGCGGTGCCTCCGATCACGCTGATAGCATGGACAATCCTTCCTCGCGAGAAGATATTTCAGAAATGTATGTTCTCTGCATTATTTATCTTGCAAAACACAAAGTCACCCTCGGAAACTGTGTTGTAACACGCCCGTTGTGGTTCACGTCACTCTGCATTTACGAACGATATGTGCACGTCGGCTTGGACTTGTGAATTGTTTTAATCGTTTTCATTTTTGTTCGTTTAAGTAATCATCACCGTTTAACCCTCGGACAACGGACGATTTTTATAGCTACAGTGACTCGAATTAATATTCGGACGCTCCTAAAAAGACGATAACTTTCTTAATATTGTGCTATACGATTTGAACCTTCTTGGGAAGCTAGAGCAATTAGTTTACTACAGGATGTGAATAGAAGTTTTTTCAAAAATTGCAATTGATCGGAATTGCAGAAAAAATACTGAATAGCATTTTCCAACTTTTTGATGTGGGCCTATATTGAGAATTTAAAAAATACTTTTTGTTGGTCTGTGTCAGTTATATGCACTGTGAAAGTTTCATCAAAATCTCATTGAAAGATGTAAGAATGCTTAAATTTATTGCAGTTAGAGGCTGAAAATCCTGAAAATCTGCAATTTTACCAAATTTAAACGTTTGTAGTTTATTGGAACGTCGACCGATTTTGACGAAGTTTTCAGAATATGTTTAATTGACACAGATTTACAAACTGTATTTTTAAAATTTTTAATATAGGCCCACACACATAATAAAGTTGTGAAATGCAATTGTTAGTATCTTTCAACGTCGACCGATTTTAACGAAATTTTCAGAACATGTTTAATTGACATAGATCTACAAAATGTATTTTTTAAATTTTAAATATAAACCCACACACATAAAGAAGTTGTGAAATGCAACTGTTAGTATCTTTCAACGTTGATCGATTTTGACGAAATTTTCAGAACATGTTTAATTGACACAGATCTACAAAATGTATTTTGTAAATTTTCAATATAGGCCCACACACATAATAAAGTTGTGAAATGCAACTTTTAGTATCTTTCAACGTCGACCGATTTTGACGAAATTTTCAGAACATGTTTAATTGACATAGATCTACAAAATGTATTTTTTTAAATTTTAAATATAGGCACACACACATAATAAAGTTGTGAAATGCAACTTTTAGTATCTTTCAACGCCGACCGATTTTAACGAAATTTTCAGAACACGTTTAATTGACACAGATCTACAAAATGTATTTTTTAAATTTTCAATATAGGCTCACACACATAAAGAAGTTGTGAAATGCAACTGTTAGTATCTTTCAACGTCGACCGATTTTGACGAAGTTTTCAGAACATGTTTAATTGACACAGATCTACAAAACGTATTTTTTAAATTTTCAATATAGGCTCACACACATAAAAAAGTTGCGAAATCCAACTTTTAGTATCTTTTCTACAATTCCGATCAATTGCAATTTTTGAAAAAATTTCTTTTTACATCCTGTAGTAAAGTAATTGTCCTAGTTTCTAAAAAAAGTTCAAACCTTATAGTACAATATTAAAAAAGTTATCACCTTTTTTAGAGTGTCCGAATATTAATTCGAGTCACTGTATATGTAATTGGCAATGCTTAGGATCGTTCATAGCTATAATTAATCATTTTTTAAAATTTACTTTTGGTAATATCTCGTGTAGACACATTAGTCTTTTCAATATCCTGAATGAAACAGCTATTTAGTTAGTTTAATTGCCACAAATTGAGTACTTAAATGACAATTTGGATGTTCCCGGTCAAAATAGACTCCGGCACACTATGCAAAAATTATGCTGCGGTGGCGTCTAGATTTATTTCGACGAAATTTTTGTATGTTTCATCTAACTCTACAATTTATAGTCCTTAACGCAGTTGCTTGTATTTACTAGATTCTTTTCATGGGACCAATGTGTCTCTGAAAACTATAGTGTTTTTGAGAATGTGAAACTCGTAGAGTGAATCCCGTACGTCGAAAAATGAAACAAGCTCGTATACACACGTGCCCTTTGTCAGAATTCATACACCCTTGACCTTTGTTTTCAACTACTAAAATTATTTCTAGCATAATACTGATAAGCGGTGTCACCAAAACTTGACATTTATATTTTGGTCGCGGAAACAATTTCTAGAGTTGAGCATTAGGAATGTATAAGAAGTTAAAAACATACATGGCTTTAAATAAAATAATGCTGTGTATGTATATCCAAAGATTCACAGAATCTGCTAGTTTATTTGTTACAAATTCTATACCTATTCTCTCAATAGTTTACCGTTTTAAAAAGATAATTTCACGTAACCTGATAATCTTGATTGCACTATTTGAAGAACAAATGAAAGTCTTACCGATATAGACATGACTAAATATGCTTAATTAAAATTTATTTTTGAAATATGTGGTTCGTGAGAATAATAGCAGAAATGCTTGACAAATATTTTACAAATATTTGCTTATAATCAATAAACATAGGTACTATTCGTAACACAGTATTATTATTATTCATGATACAGTGTTATTCATAAATATCCGGATACTCGCACAGTAATTGAACATAAATGTTGATAAAATTCGTGAGCTAATGAATTATTCTACAAGTATATTGGAAACTATTTTAGTTGCAATGCGATATTTGTAGATCTCAGCTATTATTTGTCCCTACAATAGCGGTTTCCTTTTTACCAATTTTTAAAATTTTTAATACGGAAAGTTAAAAAATCATAATACACCTTGGCAGTTACATAATTTCTTAATTGATGACAGGATGGCAAAGGATTTACTATTTAATTGACATTTTATCTAAAGTAATTGTGCATTCGGATACTTCTGAAAGATAGTGCTACGTGTGTAAGAACTTTTTTCGTAGTTCTGACCTGTATGTATTGAAAAATGTTCTACTTGATCCCTGGGATTATTTTAAGTAACTTTTTCCTTTACGAAAATGTTCTCCGCGGCTTTGTTAACGAGTTACTAACGAAAAACGTGGTCCAATCAGAGAAGGTTTACAGGGAATTAAAATACAGCAACTACATGTTAACAATTTAACGATATTGATGTAGCGAACGGAGTATTTCAATACTTCATTCCAAGAAACATGCGATATACGTATCCACGTATCTATTTGTGGAGCCACAACAAATGTGTAACAAAACAGTTTCGATCATGTTCTAATACATTTTCGTTCTTAATTATTACGGTTGTTCAAGAGGACAGCTTAACTCACTGACTGCTACATCACTGAGGGACAAACCTGAAGAAAATGATGAATACAATGGAATTTTTAATAAAATATATTTCAAAATACAAATCACTTGTACAATTCAATGCAACACAAAGAGAGGAAACATGTTATACATATTATTGCAGCAGACAGTGCGTTAATTGTTCCAATCATTTTAATCGAAGTGTTAGACTTCGTATATAAGATTTATTCCTAGACTGCGGACAGTGATGCAAATTATATAATTATATAAATAAATTTATAGTTAACAGCTTTATCAAGTTACAAAATAAAATAATCTGTGTTATGTAAAATCAGAAAAGTAAAGCCTCCACTATACGTATGAATAGAGTGATTATTCGCAACAGATAATTTCTGTTGTTTCTTAATAATATGTACTGTTTACATGAGTATTCTTACCTGTTCGATAAATCGAATTACGATCATAACGATTTCAGCATAAAAGCTGCAATTTAAATGAATTGCATATCATTAATCTGCATACGAAAATTGTGTGCAATTTAAAAGCAATGGAGTTCGTAAATATTTCAATAAACTGTCACCTTCCTTTTCTCCATTCAAATAAATAAAATTCAATACAAAGAAAATGATTAATCTATTCTCCAGAAATTATCCGAACGTTTATGCGTTCCTATTAATATGGAAGTAAAGGCTTTACTTTACTTGACCTTAGTTCGCTTAGGTATGTTTGTTAGGAATGCATATGATCCGCAGTCTACTAGCTATTCCTCATTAACCGATACCGAATCAATTTTGACTCTTTACAAATAGACATATAATAGAGTTTTTTAATGTTCTTAACCCCAACACTATTCAGTGTAGTGACGAAACGTAAAGTTTTACAAAGAACTTTTCCGAAGTGACAGTCACAGATTTTTACGAAATTTTATGCGGAGCTAGAACATCGATATACAATTTACAAATTTGTTTTTATTGGCAATCGTCCGTAGGACAACTTCGTAGTCGTTAATAATTTTCAGTAATATTGGTGTATAAAAAATCATTCCAAAACTGATAAATTTCAAAAAATTCGTCTTGCACGATGATGATTCACGTTTCACACAAAATGATATATGTTACTAGATTTAAATGCAAATAATTTGGAATTTTAATATTTTATCCGTTTTCATATTGTACTTGTGTATCTAACAACTATTAAAAAAACACATAACAGAAAAGTCATACAGCGTATCTCAAAAATCTGCTTCCTTGAACAGGGTAATTCCTGATGTTATTTGAAGTAATTTTTTCCTATGCGAAAATGTTCTCCGAGGCTTTGTTAAAGAATTATTAACGAGAAACACGGTCCAATCAGAGCTCGGGTACAGCGGACTGCTCTTTACTTTACCGGACTCCAAATTTTTGCCTTCCTTCTATAAATTATTATGTATTTGGTATGCAATCTAGTAGATTTGTACCCGGGGAACCTGCATATCGAAGTTTCGATCCTGTAGGATCAATGGTTCAGAAGTTATGGTCGCTTAAAATTGAGCAATTTGCAGTCAAAAATGCCGATAATATAGAGTGGGTATCGCGATTGTTTGAATTTTGGAAGACATTGCCACAATGTTGCATTTTGACTGGTCTGGGTCAGGTTTTGTAATTATTTTCCACGATATTTCTTCCCAAACATTTTCTGAGATATTTTCTCTATGTTAACAATATTACTGTGTGCTCGTGCTGCCATCTAGCGGTTCTGCTCGGTGAGCGGCGCGCGATCGTCACTACAAACCAATATGGCGGCGCCATTTCCTGTAAAAAACACTACAAATTGTTCAACTTTAAGCAACCGTAACTCCGGCACCATTGATCCTACAGGATCGAAATTTCGATCTGCAGATTCTCCGGGTACAAATCTACTGGATTACATACCAAATACATAATAATTTATATCACAAAGGTAAAAATGTCGAGTCCGGTAAAGTAAAATTTACCTGTTTCGCCTGTGTTTTTCGTTAATATCTCCTGAACGAAGCCGCGGAGAAAATTATCGCAAAGGAAAAAGTTCCTTCAAATGAAAGGAAGCATAACATTTTTGGGACACCCTGTATACATGTTTTGTATATTTACGCAAGACAACAATATGACGGTAAAAATTTAGAAAAAAATGTTAAAAGAATACGACTTCGAAGTGATCTTACACATAGAAATGCATATTTTGTAACCGTATAAAATATAGCAACATATTTAAACATATTATTTATAACTTGAATATGTAGTATACCGGCAAAATAGGAAAAATCGTTATGATTTTATCGTATTTGAAACAGTTATAACATGCTACTAGTTAATATATATGTATATATATAGCTACAATTAAAAGTAAATAAAAACAGCAGCAATTATCATCGAATAACGTCCAAGAACTGCAGTGATTTCTAAAATCGAAGACGTAAGACATTTCAGTAATTGCTTCTAATGACATTAGCCTTGAGACTGAATAAAAAATTCTATCAATATTTTTAAAACGAGGAAACTTGTATGGAATAAGAATTGGTACGGTATCGGTTCTCTATTACATCATTAGACGGTTGTCTGTCCGAGGATTGAATTCAAACTGATATTCTTCGTGAAACGAGTGTAGTTTTTGCGAAAACGTAACATAGTGTCACATGACAAAATTGCAGTTGTATTCAAAATGTGTAAAAATAGAGATAAAATCATCGAAAAACGGATCTCGACGGCTTCAGCTTCAGGTTTGAACAAAATCCAATCGATGTTGTGTCAAATAACTTGCATACGAAATACATTTTAGTACAATTAGCTGGGTACATTTTACAGATATCTCCGATCTTTTACTTAGACGTTCTTAATTAATCGTAAAAATTGAAATGTTCAAGTAGTACACCGATACTTTCTCGATATTTTAAAATCTATTATCTATTTCCTCGAAAAGGGCGATTCTTAAGGTCATTTCAAATAACTTTTTCCTTTTTAAAAGTTATTTCAAATGGCCTAATATTACTATACCTAATGATAGTTCTTTGATTTACATTGCTTTGTAAAATATAAAAATATTTAAGGAGGCATACTATATTAACCTATTTAATAAAAGCACGAAAACTCAAAATATTTCATCGCGTGAAAAATATCAAGAAAAATTGGTTTTCATTTGAACATGCTATATTTGGTTAGAAAATTTGGACAAGTTTGGGGATAATTCCTCTGTAGATTACTTTAATGAAAGTATTATTCAATTTTCTATTTCTTATTGTAATTTTCAAGGTATATAACAAATAGAATTAATTATAAAGGTTAATTGGTTTGGATCATCGGAATTATGCTTCCAGAAAGCCTACAGATTTATACTTAATTATATACTATACATTAATTGAAGTTCTGATTACTTTAAACTTACTTTAAACTAATCCAGATGCGTAGAGCAATTCATAGAAAAAAAGATTATTTATCGTTTCGTTCCATACTTTTTTAACAAGTATGCTTAGTAGGAATATCGTAAACAAAGTCACCCACAAGGGACTCAAGAACTCACTACATTCGTTTCATCACGAATATACAGACACTCCACTCGTATTGTACTTTCATCCATAAATTCGTACAGTTTTTATTGTTATGATTGCAGTCGTTAATCTCGTTTACGTTATAAATATAAATTTACGCTTAATTAATTACGATTACATAGGGTGCAGCAAAATATTTCCAGTAAGCCAAAGACGTCGAACATAAACAGGTCTGAAAGTTACAAAGAGCGGATACATCACAAGGTAAGAATCCAAATTTTATATAGTTACCAATTTTTATTAAACTTCCATGCCACGTATACATCGTTTGAGTTTCTTGAGACTGTATTTATAAATTTATTTTTCGAAAACACGACCAAATAAAAGTTTTGTTCAAAATACAATTTGTCTTGGAACCGTTCGCTAGACTGCATTTCTAAATAATCTTCTGACTTTTCGTTGCAGCGACAGCTACGGGAAAAACGGAAGACTAGCGATCCGAATCTTTCCAAAACAAAGTAAGTACATTTTCTATGAATTACGTGATATTTGAATAGTAGATTGATTAACAAATATTTTTGGGCAAAGTATACTCGACACGGTTAGCGACGAACTAGAAGCAGATTTGTTACTACACCTAGAAATTTGAGCTGTCTCAAAATATTAACCCTCTATTGAGTTAAAAATTGGGGGAAAAATATATATGGCTGTTAGTCTACTTAAAAATGAGTGTAGGCATGAAATAAATAATACAATTTTATTAGAAAATACTATTTATTGCATTTTATGACTGCTCCTGTATGGGAACTTTATACATATGCAGATACAAAATCGCAATTTTCCCACTTGAAACCAAAATGCTCAGAGTTTTCAGTATTGTCTACTTAATTTACTATAGAACATTTGAAATTTAAGTCTCGAATTGAGAACGGAATGCAATAGAGGGTTAATTACTACGTTACACACGTGGAAATGAAGCAATATCCAGTATAAACAATGAAACTGCTGCCTCAATGTAAATCATTGAATAACGTCAATGTATTCCGAGATTGTACAATTCAACAGGATTAACAGAGTCAATATCCTTAGTTTACACTCTGCATTTTTTAAATATTATGCCTCGTCCAGACCTGAACATTTCGACGAACCGCGCCGCGAACAGCGCATTACGGCGCGCCGAATGCCGCGCCGAACGGAACGGATTTGTGCTATTTCTATAATTTCTTGCGAACAAATACGGAAGCTGCAGCGGCTTATACTACACGAAGAAATACAGAAAATATTGGAAATTTATTGAGTGAATTAAAGCTTCAAAGCGAAATGTTCAGGTCTGTACGAAGCATTAAAGACATCAGATTCGAGATTAAATGACTTCAATTTTTGGAGATGTTATGATATTTCGACGAACATTGCGCATTTCGCGGCCGATCCATCAGCTCTGGGAATGACGGCGCGCATTTCGGCTGCAAATCTGTTTGCAGGACAGGTAGCATATCCTAAACGTTCATGATATAAAGAATAAATGTCAAGAAATAGAAAGAAATTCATAAACAATGACATCGGTGATTTAAATTATCTGAAAAAATTATATCTCTACTTTCTATTTTTTTTCATATTATTAAAGAGGCCCTTATACAGGGTGTTCGACAACAGGTGGGAGAAAATTTAAGGGATGGTCCTCGACGATAATATAAGACGAAAATGAAGAATAAAAAAATTGTGATTTCGGCTTCGTTATTTATTTATTAACAATTAAAAATCCGCCTAAAATGCGGCAACAAGTCTAAGAAAAGTGTACGTTGCGTACGTCATAGAGGCGCGCGACAGTCACGTATCAAGTGACAGATGCATGCATACCTTGGTTCTGATTTGGTGTCCCAGCGAGGTGAAAATATTTAATAAATCGTTGGACGACGTTGAACCTACCTGCTCGTTAAATTCCACAAGGGCATTTCTAATATCCGCCCTATGAAATTATCGAGTAGAAGGAATAAATGCCTTTTCACTTTTAAATTGTTCTCACATGAGTAGTTTACTCGAGATCGCTATAAAATGGTATCCATTGTGTCCATAAATGTTGAATAACATCCTCGCAAATGCAAGTATCCACAAAAATGCACATTCGTAACGGAATTCTGCACAACTAATTCACGTTTGATGCACGTCAATCTGATTTTCGCACACGAAAAATAAAATGTCGGTGAAATTAATGTGAAGTCTGTTAGTGCACCCACTTAAATAACAGCCTATAGATATATGTACAGAAATGAATACGGTTCCAGGGACCACACACAATGTATATGTATAGTGTTTCAGATCCCATATCTACGGGTCCGTTACATTGTAACTCGCGGTGTCTTTAGATATCGAATCAAAGACAAAGCCGCGTTTCTTTTAGTCCGCTGACGTGATCCCTTTCGGACGTTTTTCTTTAAACGTATCAACGAGTAGGGAGAAGTAGGAGTTAGTAGGGAGAACATCTAAATAAATCAAGTCCAAACTTAAATACCTTTTTTTTTAAATTAAATTACATTACTAATATTATATATTATATATAATATTATAATATTACATTACTAATTCAACGTTTTAAGAAAATGTGTTCCTGCAAGAAGAATCGTTCGTACAAGGTAGCATCCGTATGGACACTGATTCGAGACAGCTGATGCGATTCATGTTACACACACGAGATATTTGGCGGTCACAGACAGAATGAGAAAGAATCGCGAAATTCGTGAAAACAGGATAGACAATGTATTGGTATAGCAACGCGCGATGTTTGGGCGTGAGTTTCCTGTAGATCTTCATTTGTTTTATCGATCAGGGATTGACCGCGTCAGTTGTTTTGAATCAGTGTGCATACGAATGCAAGCGTGTACGGACGATTACTTCTTCCACAAACAAATTTTTTTGAAACGTTGAATTGGGGTGTTATTTAAGTGGGTTTAATTCACATTAATTTCACTGATATTTTATTTTTCGTGTGCGAAAGTCAAATTGATGTGCATCAAACGTGAATTAGTTGTGAACGATTCCGGTACGCATGTGCATTTTGTGTGGATACTTGCATTTGTGAGGATTTTATTCAACATTTATGGACCCAATGGATACCATTTTATAGTGGTTTGTTCCAGTGTATTGTATACGGTGTTGTAGCGCAGGATAATGATTTGTGGATATGTTGGAGAACAATTTAAAAATGAAAGGACATTGACCTTTTCTACTCGATAATTCCATAGGGCGGATATTAGAAATGCCCTTGTGGACTTTAACGAGCAGGTAGGTTCAATGTCGTCCAACGATTTATTAAATATTTTCACCTCGCTGGGGCCCCAAATGAGAACCAAGGTATGCATGCATCTGTCACTTGATACGTGACTGTCGCGCGCCTCTATGACGTACGCAACGTACACTTTTGTTAGACTTGTTGCCGCATTTTAGGCGGATTTTTAATTCTTAATAAATAAATAACGAAGCCGAAATCGAAATTTTTTTATTCTTCATTTTCGTCTTATATTATCGTCGAGGACCACCCCTTAAATTTTCTTCCACCTGTTGTCGAACACCCTGTAGATATATGTACAGAAATTAATACGGTTCCAGGGACCAGTGTATATGTATAATGTTTCAAATCCCATATCTACGGGTCCGTTACATTATAACTCGCGGTGTCTTTAGATATCGAATCAAAGACAGAGCCGCGTTTCTTTTAGTCCGCTGACGTGATCCTTTTCGGATGTTTTTCTTTAAATGTATCAACAAGCTGCCAAACTCTGTTCAGTCACAGCCTAGCATTAGTAGGGAGAACATCTAAATAAATCAAGTTCCAAATTCAATACCTTTTTTTTTTAAATAAAAATACATACCTTGCTTCCCAAAAACCAATAGCCCTTGCTATGAAAACATTGAATTCGTTTAAAACAATTGTAATAACCCAGCTAAACGACACGTCGGATATGAAAACATTGCATTTGTTTAAAATAATTGCAATAGTCCAGCTAAACGACACGTCGTTTATCAAACGAGCGTAAAATAAATAAATATTGCAGGCTGCTGTATGAATCTCCTGTTGCTTTTCGTAACACAGTATTCTGTCTTTCTATTTTCTTTCCAATTTTGTTTAGTAAATATTCAAAATCTGAAGGTGTCATTCTTGTAAAGTTTTTATACTGTCCGCTCACACTTTGAAACTTCAATTCACTCACTAAATTTCCAACATTGTCTGTACTGCTCTTGCAAAATAAAATTAGTTGTATCTTGCACATATTTACATATCAAAAGACGTGTGCGATTTTCACAACATAGAACGCTCAGCAAAACCGAAAAGGGCTCGATGTGTGACCGACCTTGTTGTTGTTTACGCAACGCGCTCTCGGAAGTCAACCCTTTCGTTTTTATTCCGAATATGTATCGTAGAATCATAAAAAGACGGAAATTTATTAGGTCATAACATCTCCAAAATTTCAAGTCATTTAGTCTCGTGTATATATATATATATATATATAAATATTTATATTATAATTTATTAATACATTAATTTAATATAAAATATTTTTATATATAAATAATTATATATTTATATAAATATTTATATATATAATTGGTCGAGGCGCGGTTCGTCGAAATGTTCAGGTCTGGACGAGTCATTATACGTACGTCAGGCGAAAATAAACTACAAGTAGCGATAAATTACAGAGTTGGTTAAATACAACTTTAAAGCCAAACTTCAGCAATTACTATTTCATTTTACGCAACGGTAACCCGGTGCAAACATTCTCATTTAGCTCTCCGTGTCTTACGGCACAAAGTTGTTGATTTTCAAGAATCTAGTCTGAAATTAGCATTTTTTTTTCTCATAGACATTCCGATAACCAAAGATGGTGCTTTTTATATAGTTTGTACGGTTGAGATTGAAAATATTCTTTTTAAACATTAGCCTGTACAGATTCGTGTTTAGCGCAGCAGAATATATAGGGCGGGTCAATAACTCAATAACTTTGTCCACCTTCGATGCTTTCGTTACTTGTAATAATATGAAACATTGCTTGAAATATTGTGATGTACATAAACACTTTTTATATGCGCAAAGACGGTCCGGAGATTTCAAGATCACCTTCGTTTCTTTAAATGGAAAGGCATACTTTTTGTACCCGTAGATCGATAAACTATCGAATTCTGCATGAAAATGTATCGACCTTCATATATCCTAAACCTAATAGTCAACAAGATAATATCGAAATAATTTTCCATATGTACTCACCACATTCTCGTTGTGGAAGAACATTCCGTACAACGTGTATGAAACAATACTATGTATAAATTCTTCCAATACGATCCATACGATCATGTGTATTATTATAGTATAATAAACATGGAAACATGTTTATAGAATGACTAAATAAGTGAAATGTCTGTACTGCATCAACTTTCTCGTTTCTTTCTGTATTTATTTTGAAAATTCAGAATCTGAGGCCATCAAACTACAGGGTGTCCTAAAAATGTGAAACTTTGAAAGGGGCGGTCCCTGAGGTCGTTTTAAGCGACGTTTTCATTTGCTAAGATGTCCGTCTCGGCTTTGTTAAAGAGTTATTAACGAGAAGCATGGACCAATCAGAGAGCGGCCTTGGCAGCGGGTCTCACTGTGTGCGTTGGTGTCGCGCCGCGGTGAAGCAATAAACAAGAGAAGGACCGCTGTAAGATTAGAATTTATGGGAATCACATGTTTCGGTTTTTCTGTTCGAGAAAAATGCCTGTCCTTTTACAGAGTAAGAAGTAGAAATGTCAAGTACGCGTGGCGTTTATGAGTCTCTATTGTCCTATACACCTCCTTTAAGAAACTTTTTAAAACAAGAACAGACAATGTTTTGCCACGTGATTGCCATAAATTCTGGTCTTACAGCGGTCTCTCTTATGCACTGTGTTTTGCTCTCTCTCTCTCTTGGGAAAAATCTTGCGTAAACTTAGCGTCGTTCGAACCGCGGTAGAGAGACATCTCTAAAGAAGTGTCGATTCGAAGCTCACGGTTGTTCTCTACCACCAGTTGTGCAGTTCGTTGACCTGACCGTACGTCCCTTAGCTTTCGTCACTGCCGTACACTTGAAGTCAGCTGTGCAGTTCGTCTCCGATTGGCCCAGTGACAGACATTTCGAAGCAGCAAGTTCATTTACGGCTGAACAAGTGAGTTCTGATTAATTCAATTTCTGCTCCTTCTCTTGTTCACTGCTTCACCGCGGCGCGACACCAACGCTACGCTCAGTGAAACCTGCCGCCGACCCGGGCTCTCTCCGTGGCCGCGTTCTGATTGGTCCGTGTTTTTCGTCAATAACTACTTAACAAAACCGAGGCGGACATTTTTGTAAACGAAGATGTCGCTTCAAATGATCTTAGGAACCGCCCCCTTCAAAGAACTCGAACATTTCTGGGACACCCTGTATAGGAAACATGGAAACATGGTCGAAGGATGATTGAACAAGTGAAATGTCTGTAGCGTGTCAACTTTCTCGTTTCTTTCTGCATTGATTTTGGAAATTCAGAATCTGAGGCGAAATGATAACTGGATTGCGGATCTTTATGCAAAATAAAAATATTCTGCGTCGATTGTGGGAAACGGTAGTTAAATAAAATTTCATTTTATTCCTTAACACATTACAGACCGGTGATTATTGCATAATTTTGAAAAATCTATGGTATATGGCTAAACACTTTTTAATGGAACATTCAATAGCAACAGCAATTTTCATTGTGACCTAACAAGTCACCCTTAATATTGTCATCTAATAGTTTGATTTAAGGTTGCAAAGTAAAAGAATATTTCTATGCTTTCTTTTGGCGCAGCACAATTATTGAAAATCCTATTAATAGGCTCTTCCGGTAGGTAAAGCGTTAATAGTCTTTTCACGTTGAAAACAACATAACAATATTTTCAGATTTTTTATATCTTTCACTGTTTTATATTTCACCTAGATAATTTCTTAATAAATGCATAAAGGTCCTCAGTCTAACGATAACTAGGCGAATCGGTAAACAAAATAGTTAGGTATCGCTATAGATTATCGTATAATGTATAATTATTGTCATGCTTCATTACATACACATTAAAAACGTTTTCAGCGGTTGTTGGATTAAATTTTTAACAATTACTGACGTTTAATAACAAAAGTAAAATTTGCGTTGCCGCCGTTTTTGACGGTTTTTTGTATAAACGGGGTCCGCCGTATCACATAATGCAGTTACACTTTCCATCAGAATGCTTAATTTTCAAAATAAATTCTGAAATAACCGAAAACGTTGGTAAATATTGTTCACATACGTTTCAATGCTTATAATTCCTATAAAATAACACATAACTGTATTTAAAGGAGTTTGCACGTAGAAATTATTTATTTTGTTTTAAACATTTTTATTGAATACATTACTATTCGTACGGTTACAATACAAATGGTGCTGAAAGTTAAA
>CM052201.1:2448453-2476600 GCA_028455805.1 Lasioglossum figueresi
TTGAAGTTATCATTGCTTTATCATAAATTTTCTAGTTCAAGGTCATTTGAGGGTCATAGTGTACCACATCATTGAACTCGTCTTGACATCAGCTACAACACTGTGAAGTGAAAAATATATAGTGCTATTTAAAAATCGTCGATGACCTTCAAAAGACCTTGAAAACGACTACAATAGGAACATTTTTTTATACCACCATATTTGCCCCCTTTAACAGTACAACTTTTCTCTCTAACATTTTCTTCTATCTCTAGTTCTAACGGAGCTATTTAGGTGGCCTGTTTCTCGTGAATCACCCGGTATGATATCGGCGCAATAATCTAGCAATATTGCTTTAAATTGTTTTTTTTTTATCGAACCGTTGCGCCGATATCATATATACATTTAATAATTAAATTGTACAATTTGGTACTATTAGAATAAATTATGCTTGCAACAAAGTGTCCACATATTTTTTCGGGGGAGTTACATACATGTACAGTGTACAGCCAGCAAGCGTCGCTTCGCAACGAAAAGATGAAATGGACGACAATGGCCATGACCAATTGAATGATACAGTATCAGGTCGTTAACCTTTCCGAGTGCCTTGAAACTGTTGGTGTACTGTTATTTTTTTTTTTTCTCGAAAAAGTTGTATCGTGGAATTATTGACCCCGCCGAGCCAACGACGAAGTTCACTTTTACTCGATAGAGCATGAAACTACATTGCGCATCTTTCACTCGTCGCTCAATGGATAACCCCGTGTGGGCGATCGTGTCGTTGTCCCTGTGCCTTTATTTTTAAACAAAACTAGACAACAGAGGTTCAGAAAATTTGTCGTGTGACTCTGGTTGATTTATTCGATTTCCGAGGACGACGCCGTTCCAACTTGAAAGCTCGCTAATTTCTGCATGTGACTCGATAATTCCGAGACACAGCTACTTTGCACAACAGCACTTTTGATTTAAACAGCAAATATTAAGAATTCCTGGTATAGAAAATCACTTTTTTATTGATTCTTATTTATATTTCAAATCAACGTTGTAAGTTTTCATAACAGAGTTCCACATATGACTGTTAGCAAACGTGCCAATTACCGTATTATTTGTCTTACGATTGTTGTTCACTGAATATATTTTATAATAAAAGATTTGTAACTCGTAAAACTGTTTGATTTTGCTGAAAAATCTCTATTAGCTTATAATAATAGAAAGTTAAACTCGTTTAAACATTTCAAAAGAAAAAGATGAAAACATTTTTAACTATTATTTTGGCTTATGGTTCCAATCATTGTACAGTTTACCCTAGATAATAAAAGCAGCGTAATAAATCCTTTGCAATTGGACATATTTTAACTGGAAAATTAAACATTTCTTCAGACCTAGAATATCTCCCTTTTCTCTGGTTTTTAAAATTTTGTGGATGTGAAGTTGATACGACACCTCATACAATACCTAAATGTTTAGTAATTGATTAGATACGGATATATTTAATAATGTAAACAATATTTTGAATAATGGTACAGCAATTGGAGATTAACATGAATCTTTTAATTGAATATATTTGTTTAACGTGATTATTTAACTTTTACGCAATAATATCGCTCATTGTTAACGTAAAATATTTTCGAGGGGTTTTTGGTAAATTATTAAGAAATTCTGATAAGATTCGAAGAGATTATTCATCTTTGGTGAAAATGTTTGTCCACAATCAACTTGTCGAACGTGGTTTTGCTTTTGTTCGAATGAATTTACAAATCTACTCGACAGGATGTAGATGATCACTGTTCGAACAATAAAATAAGATGGGCAGTATTTTCATGGTCATTCGGTACAACACACACACGAACACGTCGGTTCTACATTCAAGCGAAGTGCATATAGTCAATTACACTTTTACAGCCTTTGCCTTTCGCCAACAACGGTACGCTCGTTTTTGTGTATCTCTGCAACAGCTTTTTCTTTAATATTCTCTGCGAAAGTAAAACGATCGATGACACGTAACGCGGATGATCGAAATCCAATTCACACTATGACGCAGCAGTAGTATTTCTCTCGTGTAAATCCATTGTTCCTTTCGATAAATCTAAAGATAATTGGAAACAAAAGCTCCGCGGAGTAGATGCAAGAATAGTAAGCAGACACTCGATTCGGGGACAATTAGTTCATTGGAAAATATTAACTCGAGACACGCGCGTTTCAGATAATAGAGCAATAGATTTCTGCGAAGAGCAGAATGATGTCACGTCTATTATAATCAAAATCAATAGGCAGCGATTGTAAAATGACCACGGTAAATTTTGACAGGAAAATTGTTCCTAGAAATATTGCTAGAAAACATCTTCGTTAACGCTAAACCTACGACGAGGGGTCAAATCACCCCTTTTAGAGTTTTTATTTGACAATTATTGAAATTGCGAATTTATTGAATATATTTCTTGACTCCAATATACAGTGCTGTTCACTTGATTAATCTCGGGTGAAAATATACATGTATACAGTGGGTGTACAAAGTATTCGTACACCTTTTAAAATAGAATAACTTTTCTATAATTGTACCAAACGACCTGACTTTTTTTAATCAATTGGAAGCATTGGTTTACGAAATGATATGCAAAAAAGATTTTCCAAAAATTATAATTTACAAGGCTACATGCATAAATGAAAAAGGCATTTTTTAAAACTTTTTTATTTGAGCCCTTAATGAAAATTTAAAATATATGTTTTGTAGATCTATGTTAGTTATACACTTGCTGATAATTTCATCGAAATCGATTAACATACACACGAGCTACAAACGGTTAAAAATGGTGAAATTTCGTAGTTTTACACGACTTTTGATCAGTTTCTGCTTCAAATCCACGGAATCGTGCATCTTTCGATGCGTGTCGTTTTTTCCTGATTCAACCGATTTTGATGAAATTTTCAGCATGTGTACAACTAACATAGATCTACAAAACATATGTTTTAAATTTTCATTGAGGACCCCAATAAAAAAGTTTTAAAAAAATGTCTTTTTTTATTTTAGCATATAACCTTGTAAATTATAATTTTTAGGAAATCTTTTTTGCATATCATTTCTTAAACCAATTATTGGAATATGGGTATAGAAATAAACTATAAACACTGTATAAAGTATAACTTGAATTTTATTCGAATTTGATATGTTTCAATTCACGTAGAGAGGCACGTCTTTACTCTACGAGAACTAGGACGCGAATGAAAAACGTTCTGAAAAACGAATGACGATCTCAGAAACATTTGAAGCTTGAGGGTCCCTTGATGTGGACCGCATAGATACAATGAACCTTTCGAGCGTTCTCGAAAGTAAAGCAATAGTATAACCTACTAAGTAATAGTAGATTATTTTTGTTCTTTACATAAATTCCAACACCAATGCTTCCGATTGATTATAAAAAATCAGGTCGTTCGGTACAATTACAAAAAAGTGATTCTATTTTAAAAGGTGTACGAATACTTTCTACGCCCACTGTAAGTTTATATCAAAGAAAGGAATTGTGTGGGAAATATTCTTGTTTATTAGTTAAATTCGTTTATAATATGAATTTGTAAGTGATATATGTTCACATCGATATTTACACTTGCAAGAAACTTTGTGTTTGTAAAAATAAGATGCTTCCACATGAATAGCCTCACATTGTTTAGTCACCGTTAGTTGTCGCTTTGCGATAGATCAGACAAGTCTACATTTCACATCTATGTTAAGTATTATATGCATTATTTTTTGGTATCATTATTATTATTCTGCTAAATGGGTCGGGGAAAGTCATTGTCTGTTGAGGAAATTGGAAAAATTAAAGTTTTAAAAGAAGAAGGGTATCCAAACCGAGAAATTGGAAAAAGAATTAATAGGAGTGCTAAAGTAATTAATCATTTCTGTAGTAACCCTGGAAATTATAGAAAAAATTATAAAGGGTGAACAAAAGGAGCTACAACGGAGAGGAAAAGGAGATCAATTTTACGTAAAATTTCGAATGCAGCAGTTTCCCTTAAGAAGGTCAAACTGGAAGACGGAACAAAAGCGTCAGTTTCAACTATTAGACGTGTCGTACAAAGTGTTGCATACATAAAACCCAAGAAAATTCACAGAAAACCTGCGTTAATGAGAAGACATATTAAAAAGCCGGACTCGAATTTTCTGGAACGCGTATGAGTTGGACTCAACAATGGCACAATATAATTTTCATACTACTATCATGATTTACGGAAAGAGAATCGAATTCTTTCTCGACGTCGTTTGTTATTTGGAGTATTCGAGAGGGTATTCAAGTGACCAGCACTGTATATTATAATAAAAATCGCACAAAATCAAAATAAATTTGATCTTGTTATTTTTATAATACTATAGGTTAGCGTTAATATGTTAGTTGTTAGTTATAGGTTAGCGTTAATAACATTAAAAACCAGAACTTCAATTCTTAACCATAACTGGATCATTTTCTCAAATGTAACTATAATGGGTCCAATAATAATAATAATAATAATAATATAGACTAACATATAAATCCTTTGTACTTCAAATAGTATAACACTTCCAGTAACAGACAAATGTTTTATCAGGACAATTATCCTACTAGTTAGAATTTATATTTAGAAACTATAATATTTTGTAAGGCATTGAACACTATTGTGTACATTATAGAGAGAGAGAGATTTTTCAGTATAAGAAATATTTCATTTCCAACGATTACGTACGCAGCACAATATACATAGATATGAAATTGATGCGTTCACGTAGCGGCCATTTATAGCAAAGTTTCGTTAATATCCAATGACCGCCGATATTATGCGCAGGAATTAGCTAGCTAATGCATCTAGGTTTAAAAAAGATCGATGTGCATAAATGGGGTAGAAGAAAGAAAGTGATCCGCTGTTATCGATCTGGTCATAGTACGTGTGCACACCTCTAAACGGAGGCCAAAGTGATATCGGGTCACAGATAGATGTCTTGGCCTTTATTTTTGAAGCAATCGATAGTTTCGAATCGATACACCGCCCGTAGTAGGCTCAGATTCCTTGCAGACTCCCTATCGGGAAACCATTTTGTACTACACCTTCACTCCATATTTTGTCTTGTCAAAATACGCAGTCTGTTTAACTCACGTGAATTCCTAATTGTCTTCTTCATTGGAGCTAAGCTCCAATCGCTTAGAGACTGTACAAAGAAATATTTACACGTCCATAAAACGATAATAACAGATTAATCTACGTGATTAGTCGTCAATAGACAGCAGATCTTTATGCAACATAACAATTTTGTAGCTGATTTGAAACGAACCGGACTGAAATAGAAATTTATTTTCTTTCTTAATATGTTTAACTCCTTGCTTTACAATATCGTGTCAGACTCGTGATGAAGATTTTGAACAGAGTCTAATAAATATGTATGTTATTAATCTCCATTAAACCGAGATAAAATTCTATTTTGGTTTTGTTAACGTATAGTTATTGAAGAACATGTAGGCATACAATAGATATAAATTTTCTCCTTTTTTAGGAAATTACGAACTACAAAGAAAGTTCTAATCACTGAAACCGTAAAATAAATCATAGAGCAAGGGGTTAATAGGTTGAAAATACTATAACAGTGTTTTCAAATTCTTCTAATGTTTTTACTGTTTTAAATTATGCCTACTGATTTTGTCATACATGCATAAAATCCACGTGATTGGTCATCAAATATTCAGTAATGTGTTTTAATGAAGTGAATTGTGAATTATCGAGAAGGAAAGTAACCATTTTAACGTGGAAATATCGATTTCTTTGATTTACAACTTTGTTTCTCTCCGTGTGGTAAATTACTAAGAACGTCGAAAAATGTATTGCGTAGTTTTATTCCTTTCGTCGCCAATTTGTCGCTTCGTGCAACCAGAGTCGCCAGATTAAGGGAGTAGACTCCTTTTTCCAGGATTGCAAGGGTGCGGGATTCGCGTCCTCGTTTCTCGATAATACAAAAATGGGGGTTTTCAGTAGTCAAAAACGCTAGATAAAAGATTGATCTAGGGCGCTATCACCCCCGAAAGTCCTATTTTTTCCTTTACGAGGCGTAATTTCCATTATTCGGCAGCATGTGGCTATGGAAATAGCTCATGCAACTTAGAACTCTGGACAATCTGCTGGCGGAATTGACCATATTACAATTTTTTATGTCAGTACGTACTTAATATCGAAAAATTATCTGGCAAAGTTAAAATAGTACTTTTCATCGGCTGTCGTCCACGATTAAACTTATTGGCCGTCGCGACGCAATACATGTCTTAACAATTTGATAATTTTACATTAAAAAACTATGCGTAATTTGCATTATTAGGCAGCATGTAGCTATAAAAATAGCAGTTGTATACTTCCGAGTCATGAAAATTTCGCTGCCGAATAATGCAAAATTACGCCTCGTAAACAAAAACATAGGACTTTTGAAGGGGAGGCGCGCTAAAGCAATCTTTTATCTAGCGTTTTCGACTACTGAAAAACCCGAGTTTTGTATTATCGAGAAATGAGAACGCGAATCCTGCATTCTTGCAATCCTCGAAACAATTCTACCACATTAACGAGGCGTAATTTGCATTATTTGGAAACATAAAGCTGCGCATGTAGCTATTTTCATAAAGCTGCAACAGCTACATGATGCCCGAATAATGCAAATTACGCCTCGTAAACGAAAAAAATAGGACTTTTGAAGGCGATAGCCCCTAGATCGATCTTTTATCTATCATTTATTGACCGTAGAAAAACCCCATTTTTGTATTATCGAGAAATGAGAACGTGAATTCTGCATCCTTGCAATCCTGGAAACAATTCTACCTCATTAACGAGGCGTAATTTGCATTATATGGAAGGATCTGTGCGTGTAGCTATTTTCATAAAGCTGCGACAGCTACATGTTGCCCGAATAATGCAAATTCCGTCTCGTAAACGAAAATATAGGACTTTTGAGAGTGATAGCGCCCTAGATTGATCTCTTATCTATCGTTTGTGACCGTTGAAAAACCCCATTTTTGTATTATCGAGAATTGAGAACGTGAATCCTGTACCCTTGCAATTCTGGAAACAATTCTAACGCATTGACGAGGCGTAATTTGCATTATTTGAAAATATAAAGCTGCGCATGTAGCTAGTTTCATAAAGCTGCGACAGCTACATGCTGCCGGAATAATGCAAATTCCGTCTCGTAAACGAAAACATAGGACTTTTGAGAGTGACAGCGCCCTAGATTGATCTCTTATCTATCGTTTGTGACCGTTGAAAAACCCCATTTTTGTATTATCGAGAAATGAGAACGTGAATCCCACACTCTTGCAATCCAGGAAACAATTATGTAATTTGTATTACCTGGAAGCATAAAGCTGCACATGTAACTATTTTCATAAAGCTGCAACAGGTACATGCTGCCCGAATAATGCAAATTACGCCTCGTAAACGAAAACATAGGACTTTTTGAGGGAGGTAGCGCCCTAAATCGATCTTTTATCTATCGTTTGTGATCGTTGAAAAACCCCATTTTTGTATTATCGAGAAATGAGAACGTGAATCCTGCACCGCTGCAATTCTGTAAACAATTCTACCGCATTAACGAGGCGTAATTTGCATTATTTGGAAATATAAAGCTGCGCATGTAGCTATTTTCATAAAGCTGCGACAGCTACATGCTGCCGAATAATGCAAATTACACCTTGTAAACGAAAAAATGGAACTTTTGAGGGAGGTAGCGCCCTAGATTGATCTCTTATCTATCGTTTTTGACCATTGAAAAACCCCATTTTTGTATTATCGAGAAATGAGAACGTGAATCCTGCACCCGTGCAATCCAGGAAACAATTCTACCGCATTAACGAGGTGTAATTTGTATTACTTGGAAGCATAAAGCTGCACATGTAGCTATTTTCATAAAGCTGCGACAGCTACATACTGCCCGAATAATGCAAATTACGCTTCGTAAACGAAAACATAGGACTTTTGAGAGTGATAGCGCCCTAGATTGATCTCTTATCTATCGTTTGTGACCGATGAAAAACCCCATTTTTGTATTATCGAGAAATGAGAACGTGAATCCCGCACCCTTACAATCCAGGCAACAATTCTACCGCATTAATGAGGCGTAATTTGCATTATTTAGAAATATAAAGCTGCGCATGTAGCTATTTTCATAAAGCTGCGACAGCTACATGCTGCCGAATAATGCAAATTCCGTCTCGTAAACCAAAACATAGGACTTTTGAGGGCGATGACGCCCTAAATCGATCTTTTATCTATCGTTTTTGACCGTTGAAAAACCCCATTTTTGTATTATCGAGAAATGAGAACGTGAATCCCGCACCCTTGCAATCCAGGAAACGAGTCTATCGCCTTAAGACTTGTGTCCCCACTTTATCTTCTCCTTCTACGGCACTGTGCCCCACGTTTCCGCCGCGGCCAAGGCACGTGACTAATCCGATACTGGCAGGGAGAGGCTTTTCCCCCTCAATTCGTGCTCCCTCCCCTCATCTGGCGGCTCTGTGTGCAATACAAAAATGATTGTACGTTTAACAGATTGTAGGTCTTGATAAAATGTAAGCCAACTATTGAAATTAGGAGATGTATGTACCTTTGGACGACTTAAACATTAAAACAAAATGAAAAACGAATGGTTGAACGTAACAAAAGTTGTTTGAAAATTTGAAATATTGGTTTGAAACGAAAGTTCGTAGCGTTTTTAAATTAAAATCGATAGCTAAAATTCATATATTTATTCATAAACATATTTTGCATTCCGTTCTATTACTTCTTGTCATATTCAAAGTAATTTTTCGTGTTATCGAAGAAACATATGAATGAATACCTTAATTTTATCTTCGATTCTTAATTTGGAAACGCTACGAACTTTTCTTCCACCCCAATAATTACTGTATTTGTCACAATAAAATTCCATTGAGTAGTCATACATGTAAGAATTCTATTCATAGTTTTCTCAGTCGCAATTTTCCCTATGCTCGGGAGATTAGGTTCGACGACACCAGGAGACACTGTCTTCGAGCCAAAAATTGAACAGAGACGACAAGATTTGAACTTTTCTTCGTATCAGTTGGCAAAGAAGGAACTTCATTGAGTAAACATTTGTTAAAGGAGGTGTCAGCGTACGAGGGAAAGAATACAGGTACTCGTCGGAAGAATACAGGTACTTGTCGGAAGAATACAGGTACTTGTCGGAAGAATACAGGTACTTGTCGGAAGAATACAGGTACCATTGATGTCTACGTACAACAATTGTATGCACAAGGCAGCGTATCGGCCGCACTCGATGTCGCTTCTATATCTGGGGCGAGAGGGGGGGAGGGGGTTGATTAAAGTGATGAAGGAGCGGCTTCGATAAGGCTTAGTTTGATCGACGTCGATTAAGTTCCCGTTTATACTCGGAACACCTTGCCAGTCGCTATTCAATTATTCCAGATAAATGAAAAACCCGGAAAATACAGGCGAAATCTTCCCGATTATATTGTCGAAATTGAAATGGACCAAGTCCGGGAAAAACGATATCGACGAAGTCAATTGAATTAAATTATTATTGGGTTAACAATGCTTTTCCACTTGAATATTTACAGGAACAAAAATCTGTAAAAGCTTTGCTCTACTCGTTAGATAACTGTAACTACTCGTGTTTACGAAAATTCAAGGTTTTATCAATTAATAAAATTGGTAATGCTTTCGACGCAAGGGTTCGATCATTTGTTACTTAATTTACAAAGCAATTTTGCAAATTACTAAAGCAATTCCGACGTTTCGATCTTCATTCAGATCATCGTCAAGGGTTACTAGAATTGCGTCTGAGAAAATTTTTTTTTAACAAATTGAGAACATTTTGAAATTTAAGAATACATAACAGAGAAAGGGAAAAATGCTGGAGAGAAAACTACTCACTAGCTTTGTGATAATTAATAAATTCGACGTTAAACTGTAATACTTGTTGAATATTTAAACTATAAATTTTTATTTCTAACAGCCCATTAAACTTCTTTATGCCTTTTCTCTTGCATTCTTTGAAGAATCTTGCATTGTTCTCCAAACTGCAAAACTCTTCGAGCAATTGCTGAGGATGCAAAAACTGGATCTCATCATTTAATTCAGAAATTCTATTGACTAATGAATAGTACAAATTATGTGCATCTTTCATTGCAATGTTAAGTAATTTTCTCATATATCTGTTTTGTAAATTCAGTAATTTATTACAAATGAATGTAGAAGTGGTAAAATAGTTTTATCAATTAGTTCGTAGAAAGAGAAATTGGAAACGTGTTCAATCCTAATTTTAGAATCAGATTTTCTAAACGTAATTAGAGTATTATTCAATCAAATACATGATTAACTTTTGTAAATGTGTTTGCTCGATTGTTTTTAGGATTTGGATTTGTTCAGGTATTCGCGCACTAAAATTACAACTTTGTATGCTTTATATTTGTAAATTGAAATGGTATCCGGTATTAAAGTAATTTTTATTTCACGGGGATTATTTCCGGGGGATGCGAATAAGGGTGCAATAACTATGACAGGCCAAGGGAAATGTCAATGCACTGCTAGCCGACTTTCCACTCGAAAAGAATGTGTAACCTTTAGAGAGGCACAATCCCTTATATTCGCCGGTTTTATGGGTTTCTATGGAAACCAAGCAATTCGTACTGATTGTAATCCACCTCGGATACATAGAAGATATTTTTACACTAGGCATACTTTTTGCCATAGATACATTCCCTTTACTTTCTCGATCTTTCTTTTTCAACATTTTGGGTGGACTCAAATTTTTAATAACATTATACCCAATTTTTATAGTATATAATTTATTTACCCCTAATAATGAATTATAAAATTTATAACAATAATATTAAATTTCAAATCAATTACATTTAAAACTATTTTAATTTTTATTATTTTATATATTTTATAAACAAAAATTATTTTTTAAAAATTTATTAAATAAAATTCATCAATTCTAATTTAATAAAATAAAATTACTTAATTTTAATTTAATGAAATTTACTCTCAAATGTTTTATAATATTAGAATTATATTCAATTTTTATAATATTAAAATTATATTCAATTTTTATAACATTAAAATTATATTCAATTTTTATAATATTAAAATTATATTCAATTTTTATAATATTAAAAATATATTCAATTTTTATAATAAATAGACAGCGGAACTTTATGCATTTACGTGGAAATTGATTGGGTGAAATATAAAACACAGTAAAAGATTTTAAAAATTCAAAACTGTTGTACTATTGTAACTATTGTACTATTTGTTTTATTGTTGTACCATTGTACTTTTAATGTAACAAAGTCGTTAAGGGATGAAATCAATTTTTATGTATATTATATATATTTTTATATACACTCCCACTCAAAAATATGTGGACACTTTATTGCAAGTATAATTTATTTTAATAGTACAAAATTGTACAATTTAATTATTACGATCTCTTGAATAAATAAAAGTTTCTTCGGCAGGGCTAATACTGTTTCAATCTACGATGATCCATTAGGGTGGTTTGCTGTCTTCTCAAGACAATAATAATAATTATTGGTGAGATATCTAATGAATTTATTATTAACTGTATAAACTAAACCACATAAAAAATTAAACGTACTGCACACATAATTTTGAGCAGGGGTGTATACATCATAGACATAAAAATAATTTTTTTATTTATCGACAAAAGAATTAGAGAAGTTTTAAGAAGATATTTAAAGTGGATACCCGGTTTTCGACATAAGGGTTGAAAAAAGATAATTTCGAAATACGAAACTCACATAATTATTATTAAAATACATATCCTCTAGCACTGTGTAAACTAGACTGCATACAAAATTAAACGTGGCCTCCACATAATTTTAAGCGGGGGTGTATACATCATAGACATAAAAATAATTTTTTAATTTATCGACAAAAGAATTACAGAAGTTTTAATAATAAACGTGTTGTCCACATAATTTTGTGCGGGGGTGTATATTATTTTCCTGCTTCTCACAATCAATGCAAAACATTTTTATTTTGCATAAAGATCCGCAGTCTAATAATAAACAAACTTATGTACAATTTCTACTGTTTCGTTTTACAACGAATTTAATCCTCGTTACATTAAATTACTCTGCGCAGGTTATTAAATTATTTTATAATAATTATTTAGGAAGGCGGTGGTGGGTTTAGCGTTAATAGAAATTATTTCAATTTTTACTCGGTTCTATTTCGAAGCATTTGAAAAATTTCGTGTGTGGTCATTAAACCTTAGTATCTATCGAACATATTTTCATTTCTGATGTAGGAATATCCCTTTCACCCTCGGATACAGAAACAGGGCGGTGATGTATCTGAAAGTAATCCGCCGCTGAGGTTATTATTATATCGGTTATTGCGTAATAACTAAACAGAATCATTGCAACTACATGCATAGTTTATACAATACTATACAAGGTCGAAGTGCAGTTAGAGCCTGTTTAAATCCTAATCCAACTTACATAATGGATACGTTTTCCAGTTATGTTAACATATTCTCTATTAGATCAGATAGATGTCTAATTGTCTGTTTATAAAATGTGGGTTACATATGCCCCACGTTGTCGTTCAACAAAATTTGATTTTTGAAACATAAATAACTTTTCATTTATAAGTAATAAATATTTCATTATATTTTATTATATTATACAAATCACTGCGGTAGTAACGAATAGCACGACACGTACGACTATCCATTCATCGTGAAATTTTAAAAGAAAGAGAATTAAAAGAATTTTAAAAAGGCAGGAGAAAAGTTTCTTTTTACATTTTTATTGTATCAAAGTAGATATTTAAATAATAATAAAACTTTCCCGGATGAAATTTAAAGCATTATTAAAAATGTAAAATCATCCTTTGGTGAACGAGCCAGAAGAAAAATGGTTTTATTTTTACTTCTTATAAACAATGTTTTTTTTCAAATTCTGAGATTATAAAAATATGAGAACAATTGACAATTTTGTTTGCCTCGCCAACAAAAGTACATTCTCATCGAATTGTACAAATTTATTCAGGAAAAAATATTTATTTTTAAGTATTTTAATCTTATTTGGGAAAAGTACCGCAGTAAAACGTACACCCGAAATGATAGGTACATTTACAATTTGTATCGTGTTTAGTGTCATTTTAATCAGAAAAATGCCAGCCAAAATTTAGCGAATGTCCCTTAAAAAATCGATAGAATATAAACAAGTTTTGTAATCGGATTAGTAGTGGTTCACACTGATATACTTGACCCCGTATCAGATTACACGGCATGTTTACACTTTACACTATTCTGCGATGGAGGAAGCTCGAGGGGATACTTGTTTTTCGTAGATCCTGCGGTTTCCATTTCCTTAGATCAAGGTTTTACCGTACTGTTCTATTATTTTCAGCCTACTAAACATATTAAGAATGAAAATAAAGGGCATAGCCGAATAAGTTGTTGAACCATTCGAAAGCTGACCAAGAAAAACCCCTCTGAGCAAAATTTCAGCCCTCTAGCTTGCCCGTGAGGGTAGTTACAGGGTAAATTACATTTTGCGCTTTTCTGCGCATTTTCCGATCTCAAAGGCGTTCTAAAATTCTGAAAAAAATGTGACATATTTTGGACCCCAAGGCGCATTTTTCAGAATTTTTTCAGATTTTTGTGTTGCAAACTGTGGTCGTAAAAAATGAAAACCCCACAAAAAATTGGAAAAATAATTTTTTCTCAAAAATATTGAAACATGTTATTTAGCTGTTTGGTTCCACGATATAGTACTATAACAGGCAGTGTTGTCAATTTTTATTAGATTTTTTGTTGTGGGACATCATTGTCAAAAACAATAAAAACCGAATTTTTTCGACGTTTCTGCTGTTAGGAAGAAAGTTACGCTTCTTGGCTTTACCGTGGGTGTATATTAAGTCATTTTAAGCATTATTACATTGAAAAAAGCAATTGTTTGACCTAAGAAATGTGATTTGAGAGAAAAAAATCCTATTCTGTGCAATATATTCCTGAATGTTCGCAACATTTCCAACATCGGCGATTGGCACAGCGGTTGAGGCGTCGGACTACAGAACGTATTTTTTTTCCATACATCAAACTTTATTTTTTCAATTTATTATTACATGGTTTATTCATGTGAGATTAACAATATTTTTTTTATGTTTTAAAAATATTTAAGTAACATTTTTAAGTAAAATACATATAAAAATAGTTTTGGAGTACCTATTATTTCCTGGATTCTCTAATTGTATATGCTCATCATGATGGTCCTGTTTAACATTCTTAATATTCTTAGCACCATTTTTAATCAAAATGAAGCTACGCCTATTATTTTAATGAGGACAGTGATGAAGATTAAGAACCACAACGCATTATTTTCCGAATGATTAAGCCGAATAATAGTATGGAGGTATCGAGCATCTACCTGACACCTCACCACAGTTTGCAACACAAAAATCTGAAAAAATTCTGAAAAATGCGCCTTAGGGTCCAAAATATGTCACATTTTTTTCAGAATTTTAGAACGCCTTTGAGATCGGAAAATGCGCAGAAAAGCGCAAAATCTAATTTACCCTGTAACTACCCTCACGGGCCAGCTAGAGGGCTGAAATTTTGCTCAGAGGGGTTTTTCTTGGTCACCTTTCGAATGGTTCAACAACCATTGAAAAACCTCTAAGGACAGTTTTGACCATCTTATTCGGCTATGCCCTTTCTATTTCATTCCAGTTTGTTGCGATTCAACTAGAAAAACTTTGATATTTACTTGTTATTTTGAAAACCTTTTCTTTTGTCTTTTGTGACACGTCGAAATCCATTACAAATCGAATAGCAACGTGACCTAGGCACTGCAAAAATTGTATCGAAAACTTGTCATAAGTGTGTTTCTCAAGTTAAGCGATTTTTGAAATTTGCAACGAATTGCTGTATTCTTCCAAGGTTTTCGTAATTTCGATCTCGTCTGCTTCATTCGTTCATTTGTCATACCTTGAATGAAAAGTTCTTTAACAAAGAATGTCAACTCCTGTGTGGTTTCCAGTTTCGTAAATTGGCCTCGAAGAAA
Organism: Lasioglossum figueresi; assembly: GCA_028455805.1. Taxonomy (NCBI): domain Eukaryota; kingdom Metazoa; phylum Arthropoda; class Insecta; order Hymenoptera; family Halictidae; genus Lasioglossum; species Lasioglossum figueresi. The sequence goes on from CM052201.1 coordinate 2,463,513, forward strand.
GTGAGTTCGTATTAACTTACAGTGTAGCCGTCGCATAAATTAGTGATAGTCAACCAATGTGAATAAAGACGGGGAAAATAAAAAAATTACTTAACGAGACGTTGAATAAAAGCGATGAATTCAGACGCAACGGGTAGTTTCGTGGGTGTTCTTTCCAGGTAAAAGTCTCTGGTGACTAGTGTTCACGTAATATCATGTTTACCGTAGAAACAGCTCATGCCTGTCAGCTTTGTTCCATCGCGGAAGCCCTTTAGGGCTAAAGAGATATAAGAGATGAGGCAGCATGGTTCGCGCCGCCGTCCTCGACCTAATTCTCGCGGCAACGAAAACTTAACTAGTCCAATATCTTGCACGGAACCACCTTCGCCTCTCGATCAGTCGAACGATATCTTACCGGGGTGTTCGAACGTCGAGAAACGACTCCCCGAAGTTCTTGACGACGGCGACAATCACGAGGGCCACAGTGTTCATGAACGACGCACGAGATCCGAGAGGTACAAAGACCAACCTGCCGATTATTTTCAATTCGATCAGCAGTTTACCTGGGTAAACTTTACTTTACCGGACTCGAAATTATTGCCTTTCTCCTTCAAATTATTATGTATTTGATATGTAATCCAGTAGATTTGTACCTGGAGAATCTGCAGATCGAAGTTTCGAACCTGTAGGATTAATGGTTCAGGAGTTATGGTTGCTTAAAGTTGAGCAGTTTCCAGTGTTTTTGACTGGTAAGGGCGCCGCCATGTTGGTTTGCAGTGACGATCGCGCGCCGCTTATCGAGCAGAACCGCTAGATGGCAGCATTTAAATTTTCCAAGATAATGATTGATTTGCGACTTACAGTTCTTTTGTGACTGTTCTCCCTCGTGTCGAGTATTGAACGTTTAGAAATGCAATTTGACCTATATACGTATACGTAATTAAATAATTAAAATATTATTCGTAATTTTTTAAATAGAAATGCAATATAACCTTGAAACTTTTAGTCCGCTACTTTTTTTAAACAAATCTCCACCGATCCAGAGCTGGCGAATCAGTTGAAGAAGACACGACAAAACATTTTGTTACGCCCTGTATCATCGTCAAAAATGCAATGCAATAATAAAAATGTCAATAGCGAAGGGTGTTCTAAAGTGATAACGGATCAGAGTGTATGCAAAGGGTCCAGATTGATTGCACTATGCAAAAGTTTGTTTAGTCGACTTTGCTTTTGTCAGAACTGTATTTACTTTGATGTTTGAGTAAAAGATTGAATTCATTTTTAGGATAGACTCACATTGATACCCTGATTGTGCAACTCTGATTGCATACGACACAGTTTGTTAACAAAACATAATATTTCTACCGTTATAAAGGAATAGCGATTACTAGAGCGTGGATCTTTATGCAAAATAGAAATTGTCCAAGTCAATTGCAATTTTCTCCTTTAATGATGTTAACAAGCTGAAAATAATGCAAGTATGTCTTTAAATTCTTCTGATATGTTTGCAATGTTGTATTTAACCTATTCATTTTTGCCGTAAACGCATCAAATCCGCAGTCTAATGATCACTCAGAATTACAGTAAGAATCGTGCTTTAGATATGTCGTGATAATTGAAAATAATGTAAAAGAAGAGAAATATGATCTCGAGGAAAGCCCAAAACTGTATGAAAACTTGTTTAAATTGAAAAGTTAGCGTCTGTAGAATGACGTGCTATCCCACAAGACGTCAATCCTTGAGAGGCTAACTTAAGAACTGCGTCTCCTAGACAGACGACATTCGCGCGTGACTGCACACGGTCACCACAGTACACTCACACATCGCTAGACCACGTATACGTACGCGAGGATTGCAAGGGTCCGGGATTCTACTCCTGATTTCTAAATAATGCAAAGACGGGGTTTCTTAGTAGTCAAACTCGCAAGATGAAAGATCACTCTAGGGGGCTATTTACCTCAATAGTCCTACTTTTACGTTTACGACGCGTAATTCTCATTATTCGGCAGCATATCGACAGCCACGATAGGCGGCAGCACCGTCGCCTGTCCATTGTTTCTCGCGGCTCCGCGACATGCTGCCGAATAATGAGAATTACGCGTTGTAAACGTAAAAGTAGTACTTTTGAGGCAAATAGCCCCCTAGATTGATCTTTCATCAAGCGATTTCGAATACTAAGAAACCCCGTCTTTGCATTATTGAGAAATCAGGAGTGGAATCCCGGAACCTTGCAAACCTCTCGTACGTATACCTGATCTAGCGGTGTGTGACTTTGTACAATCATACGCGAGTGTCGTCTGTCTACGCAGTTCTTAAATAGATTTTATTAGAGAAAATATGGGACGAATGAAAGCTTAGGTTTTTTAAAATGATAGGTACATTCTTGTAAAACGCGATACTATATCAGCAACTATATTGAAAAGTTAGCATCTGTGGAACGACGTGCTATGTTAGATCCCACAAAACGTAAATCCTTGAGAGGCTAACTTAACGATTCACGCTATATCTTGCCAACAGACAATAAATATAATTGATATCTTGTGCGAAGTCAGTTACTGAACTAGATTTGAATTATATATATAAAAAAAAGGTTGTTACTCTTTGATTTACATTTTTCATACTACCGTGTAGTTCTTGTACGGGTATATTTGTCTCCAACTGTACTCGGACGATACTTTCCCAAAAATAAGAATGACAGTGTTATGGAAATATCTGTTTAACATAATTGCGTAAGACGAAAAATGCCGAACCGACCTCGAACCATTTCAAATTGATAGAAGTGCAAAGCGGTGTGCACAGCTCCGTTCAGATTTGTGCCGCGCGACAGGATTCGAGTATTTCAAGAATCTTACGTAACATGTTAATATTGATCGATTGAATAGACAACTTGGAAAAGTTTTTGGTGGCTGAACTGGCTGGTACAGTTCAAACGTGGAATGCATGATTCGCTAACAATTGACTATAGGGCTGGTTTCAGTGACTGCGATCATTCCGGATCGTTTCCTGGGAACTCGGCGGGAAGTTCGTCGAATAGCAGTCTGTCGACGAGAAGTCTGGACAGTCCGAGTACCAGTCTGGAGCAGGTGCATCCAACCACCTCGGCGACGAGCACATCGACTTCGTGGGACAGCGATGTTGACGTTGAGCCGGATCCGCCGGACTGGAGTCAGGGTGTCGCTGAGGATGTACTCGCCAGACTCAGCAATGCCGAGAAAAAGCGACAGGAAGTCATTAATGGTTGGTGTCTCTCTTCGCTACAATGTCCATCATTAACCCTTTCACTGACACAGCCGAAATCCACCAGCACACCGATAAGTCTTGCGCCCTGTTGACATTCAAATCGATAAACTCGACGGAGAAGCGTACCGCTGCGTATCACAGTAAAACCTTGATCTTTTTTTTTAAGGGCAGTGGGGAAATGCAATTACGCACACCCCCTCAGATGAAAGTCGGGGGGTAGTGTGGGGCTCGACATCGTGCCATACCCATTAAAACCCCACCGTCCAAGGGTTCTCCTGAACCCTATATCTTCTCCCTCCGCAAGTGAAACAGCTGAAAACAGTACAGATGCTTTTAGATCTCGGGATCTCTGCCACTCCTGTTCTCGGCTAATATTCTTGGCTAAAAGCTTGATCTAAATCTAAGAAAAACCCTCCTGTCCGCGCTGTTTCTTAGATCCTGTGGTCCTAACTAAAATACTATGGAATTATTTGTACATGTTAGCTTTTCGATGGAAAATAATTCGAACCTTTCTGATTTCAGAATTATTCCACACCGAACGATCTCATGTACGGGCGTTGAGAGTTCTGTCGCACGTCTTCCACAAGCCGCTCCTGGAATCCCTAGTACTTCCGTTAGACCAAATACAATTACTCTTTTCCAATTTAGACGAGATGGTAACGATCCACTCGCGGTTCAATCAAACGATGAAACGCAAGAAGAAGGAAAACCCATGCGTGGGCGATGTAAGCGAGTTGTTGTTGGACATGTTTGACGGAGAGACCGGGGAAGCGTTCGAAAGAGCAGCTTCGACGTACTGCGCGAAGCAGCAAGTAGCCCTGGATGCGTTGCGCGATCGTCGTCGTAAAGATCCGAAATTAAATGCTTTTCTGAACGAAATCGAGGCGAACCCGCTGTGTCGAAGGTTACAACTGAAGGACCACATTCTGACAGGAATGCTGCGACTGACTAAATACCCGTTGCTCTTCGAGAACCTGGCCAAGTATACGCCGGAGAGCAATGAAAAAGAGAGAGCCGCGGTGTTGAGAAGTCTCGATCGGAGCAAGGAGATTCTTAGTCGTGTGAACCAAGCAGTTCGCGAGGCCGAAGATTATCAGAGGCTGGCAGAGATCCAGCGAACCATCGACAGATCCGCCTTCGATAAATTTGATCATCCGACCGTTCAGGAGTTCAAAAATCTAGATATCACGAAACGAAAGTTGATCTACGAAGGCCCGTTGCAATGGCGACGAACCGAGCAGAATCGAGCGAAACCCGTTGATCTGCACGTAGTTCTGCTCGACGACACGATATTTCTATTGCATCGGCAAGACGAAAAGTACCTGCTAAAGTTCATCAATACGAACCAAGCGAATTCGGTGTTGAGTCCTATCGTGAAGGTCTCCACTGTTCTCGTTAGGCACAACGCCGTGGACAAGAACTCGCTGTACCTTGTAAACACGTCGCAGAACGGGGCACAGATCTACGATCTGGTCGCTGCTTCGCCGGCCGAACGGAAATTATGGTTCAAGCATATATCCGAGGCAGCCGAGGCGTACAAGGCTCGTGACAAGCAAGGTAGAAGACCTACTCCGCCAACTCCACTGCCAGAAGAACCAGGACCTACAATCGAGGACTCAACCTCGGCCGAACATGACAATATTCCTGACAAAACAGATCAAGAACAAGAACAAGAAGCCGAATCTAGAGACCCCGCGCAGGATACCAGTGTGGAACACGAAGAGGAGAAACCTAACGCACCTGCATCGACTGTTGAATCTTCGACGACTGAGCAAACAAAGCAACAACCCCAACAGCAACATCAGTCTGAATCCTCTACCACAGGTTTGCATATGTTTTCTCGATTATTTGACTATTATCTAACGTAAGATACAATCGATAAGTTAAAATTATAGATCAACTTTTCTTTGTGCGAAACTTTGTTTTAGAAAGAATTGACTCTGTATTTCGGTTAGAGACTCGTATCGTTCAATGGATTTTTAAGATAATATGTTCGTTCGTTACTAGACAGGGGATTTTATGAATTTATGACAAAAATGAGTAGGTGTAATTTAGAAAAGTTTAGAAATACTGTTACATTATTTTTGCTTTATTAAACATCTCGAAAAAGAAAATAAACTTCCACTTCACTCCGGTTCGTTGCAATTCAGGTACAAAGATTTTATTTTGCATAAAGATCCGCTGTCTGGTAATAATGAAATTAATGATCTTGTTCCGGGAATAAGTATACCATCTAATCAATTGTAACTACGTTTCTTATTTATAGGTATGGGAGAACCATTACGAATGGTTACTTGTACCCAGGTCTCATTAATTGATCCATTGGAAGTTCATGTAGAAGTACCACCTGTACATATTGCAGAACCGGTACTTACATCCATAGGTATATTGCTTATGTATTTATTATATAAACTTCTGTATAATTATGAAATGTCTTAAATTACAATGAACGGTTGTTCTGTATTCTATATTCATACTTTTCATTATTTACTTTCAGAGTGTCTCAGAAGAAAAGATGATATAATTAAGCAAGCTTTGATAGAAAAACAATTGTTAGTAGCAGATATCTTGAATATCCCGAAAGAAGACTTCGAGCATGTGGCGGATATGGCGTCTGAACCTTCGAGCATGGAAAAAGAACCTACTGAACTTATACTCGCTGCTATTAGTCAAGGTATTTTATAAACGAATGATGAAATATTACTATTTTCCAGTAGGTATGTTTTCTATTAAAGTGTAATTCTTTCATATTTTCTTTTATTAGCGAATCAGTTAGTAGGACTTATAAACTCTGCTTTGAACGTAACTGAAACGGAAACTGTTCTTGCTTCGCGTGGAACATCAGTGTTACCAACAGCACCGAGCTGTGAAGCGACTGGTTGTCCATCACCGAGACTGTATCATCATCCTCAACAACCTGTTGTATCGGTTGCCAGCTTACAACCAGTGTGCCACTCTCTGACATCCCAATTATCACAGTTACTGGTACGGATTCATAAAACATATCTTCTCCTCTATCCCATATTATGGGACCTGAGAGTATACATCCCACCGTTATTTTTGTCCCAAATTGTTGTACATATAACCTTCCATTCTTCAGCCATTGCTTCATTCTTTTAACTTGAATCGTGTCACCTTAAATATAGCAGCAGCGTTTTTTCATCGTACCACAACTTAATTTGTTCTGACTTTTGTTCTGTTATAATTCGCATTGGTGCTTTTGAGTGATAAAATATTTGTTATAGCTAGACTGCATATCTCTATGCATTAATGGCTCCTTAAAATTAATAGAATATATAATTCGATAGAGTTTAGTACGATTTTTATTTATTTCAGATCTACAAAGGCTCCTACCACTGAAAACAAGATTCTATTTGATTCCAATTTATGAAAATTCGTCTACAAAAATTCCAAATTGCATAAACATCCGCAGTCAAGTTATAGCACTCTTAGTAACATCGACATTGCACCAAATGATATTTTAATTTTTTTACGTTTCAACACTTTTTCGAAGACAATGTTTACTGAAAAAAAAACAATTATAAGCGCAGTCACATGTTTTTCTTATGGGTCGAAAATTAGAATGTTTTTCGGACATTTATACTGCTGTATATATAATATAAATACACAACATAAGACAAAAAAGTAGATACTCTTGTCCAGAATAGAGAGACATTCAAATTTTTCTTGACCAAAAGTCTTTAATAGTGTTATACATGTGTTTGTGCATTACAGGAAATTATAAAAGGTAGAGAAGACGAACGAGAGAGATTGAGAAAAGAATTGCGTAGAAGCAGAGAACGTCTTCATGCTCTTGACGCAGACATTCAACGTCGTGATTTTTCAGAAACTTGCACTACATCAAACCAAACACAAACGGAACCTGGTTAGTTCTTTTAACTTTTTAAAAATATTTCGGTACGTCGATTAATGTTCGTTGTATATCGCATATATATAAAACGCAATAGAAGTAGTAATATAATACTTCTTTTGCTTCTATTACAGGTGACATATTGAACAAAGAAAGCAGTATTGATGATACCACACGAGATGTAAGAAACTATGTTTACGTTATTATTAGTGTATAACATCTACTTAGTAATATCTAGGTTACTATCTAACAGTAAACGAAAATAATCGTTTTCCAAAAATGTTTTAAAGGACAAATATTAAGCATATCGATTACAAGCTTTGTACATGTATTAACACTTGGATGGTGGTGAGTTCGTTCGAATCTTAACATTTGCCTGTATGAAATGATGTTTTCTGATTTCGAGTGGTAATCCATTCTTTATTTTTACGAACTAAAAATAGTTGATAATATTAATAAAAAACAAAACAAATAGAAATTTTGTACGTAGTGTACAAGTCGTCCACAATTTGTAAATTCAACGTTAGATGGCTCGTTGCAATTGTCTTCATTTTCTCTTGAATCATAGAAAAAACTCTATTTTAGTTTGACGACTAGCTGCTGTAGAAGTTGCTTACAACAATCTTTTAAGCTGAACAATAGCACATTTTCTTTTAATAGCGAACACATCTTTCTCCTCCGAAGACACCAAAAACTATTAAAAATACATTTTTTGGAGACTAAGAGACCGAAACGATCCTAGCAATACTGTTCAAGTATTAATACAGGCACAGATAAAAAATTTGAAAATCGTTACCTTTACTTTTTTATAAAAAAATTATTTACACATTAGCTAGTAAACTAATCCTCGTTCCCAAGTTATTAATCATTCAGAATTTCCATTTTTCTATTTCAATTATGAAGTTTTAAAGATGATCGATGAAGAAGTATTAAAATAGTGTGTATACATAGTTTTTAGCCAGAAATATTAAGGACAAAGTAATTGATAAAAGCTTGTAATTTTTTATTCATAACTGTTTAGAGAACATGTTCGTATATTAGAACATTTGGATATTGAAGTACAATTTGCATAGTAATAGATGTTTAATTCTGCGAGACTAAGTTTTTTGTTATTAATCATTCAGAATTTCTATTTTTTTATTTCAATTATGAAGTTTTAAAGATGATTAATGAAAAAGTATTCAAATAGTGTGAAAATACTTATTTTTAGCCAGAAATACTAAGGACGACGTATTAAATAATTGTAAATATATATTTTTTAGCCAAGGATTGATATGTTTTGAAAAATATACATCATTTTTTTTTTAGTTTAAAGCAATATTATAATTTGAAAAATTTGGAAAAATATAAATACATTTATACCGATTTACAAGCAATGTAATTATAACTTTACTTTGATATCGATTATATTTTTTCGTGCTGTTTCATGCTTGTTGTGAATCTAATCTTTTCAAATGTTTGCTAACAGGAATTTGTAGACGCACATGACGAATCTGAAACAAACGAAGAACTGGAACACGCAGAACACGAAACTGAAACAGAAGTAATGGGAGACAGTGTCGGTTGATACCAATATCAACGTACATGAAATAATGTCGACCTGGTGCATTTCACGAGCAAGATCGTTCCCAAATGCTCATGCTGGAACAAATCAAAATTATGTAAAAAAAAACACTGACAAATGGCGAGTAGCTGTTTATGGAATATAATAATATTATATACATATTTACAGAATCATGGGTCAATGATTAATCATGCCTTTGCCAAAGATTTTATGTAACTGGATTTACATGACATAACGTATCGCGCGTCGTGTCTCACGTCAATGACTCAAAATTATACATAAATTGTAGACAAAAATAATAATAGCGTTGCGGTTGCTATGAAACGATAAGCAAGATATCTCTTTTTTAGAGGGTTGAGGGGAATCTTCAATAGATTATCGAGACTACTGAAGACTATATCCTTAAATTAGCAATTTCGATGAGGACCACCCTACTTTCTAAGGAGAGATCCCCTCGCAATCCATTCTTCCGGAATTGATACCGCTATACTGTTCCAACGATGACGAACTGTTGTATAGAGTTGTTACACCATGTCTCGGAAGACATCGATTTCTAGAACATATTGTTTTATATGCAACAGCAATTTAAATACCGAAAATTGTTTTCTGAGGATGCTGTTATTGAAATGTGATCGACATTGTCAAAGTCATTTTGAAAGAATTTCATACGTAACTATTTACATGGAACATGTTGTACGCGTTTAGAAACGATTTACTTACACACCTAACAAGAAACATACCTTTTGTGATTTCCTATGGTATATCATATAATGGAAACCAACTGTGTTATTACTCGGACGATTCAGTAATTGTGAAACGTACATACTATTGCATTTATGCACAGAAATATTATTGGAAATTGCGTTGACATTTAGCAAGTGTATAAAAATGAAAAAAAGAACGCAAAGTATATTATATACATTAATGCTACGGAAATAAGCTATACAATTTTTTTTGTAAATGTGTATGACTTTTGCATGAACACTGTAAAATAATGATCTTGATGCAGTATTATTACGTGATGCGATTTTAGTGCGGTTATCTTATCACACGTACTTGTATTCGACAACCAAATGTTCAGGATATTAAATCCAGAGAGACGACACTTACCGATTGATTTCTGAGAAACGATTGTTTGAAATAAAAACAGAATACAGATTTCGTTATTTCTGTTTGATATTTCAAAATCGAATACAAAGCAGAAAAGTGGGAACCGTTGACATTAACGGGTTGAAAAGTATTTCAAATGGTCTATTTTATTTAACTTATTCATTAATATCATTAATGATATTGTTATTCAATGAATTACTGTTTATAAGCATTATCTCTACCGTTCATATTAATACTAGTATTTAACACAACTACAGATACGCAGTTCGATCCAGTAAAGGATTAGTTAAAAGATAGCGAACATAAAAGTGTTTAATTTTTTATTCTCAAATAAATTAAAAATAATTCATTTTTCTACGTGTTATTTATTAGCGAAAATTTTGATAGAGAATAGGAAGAAATTAGATTATTGGAGGAACAACTCTAATATACTTTAAAGATTAAGACTGTCTCAATATTGTAAGCTTATGTAACTATATTAATACACTGTAGTATTATATTGTACCTTAGTACAGTGTATTTCTATTGTTATATCTCTAATTTTAATTACCTTTACTGTTGTATAAAATTCCAGCGCAGGCATAAACAGAAATACTAACAACATTTGCTCTATATATTAATATTTGCCTCTTGGTGCTATATTTGCCTAAATGAACTATGAACAGTTCCTTTTTCTGATCGCAAAGCAATATATAAATACGTGGAGAAATAAATGAGAAACAAAATTTTATACACTACTTGAGAGATCCTGAACATAATTGGTAATTCAAACATTATCGTATTGAATACAAAAATAAACACAATTATAGTCAACATAAGATAATATTCTTCGTAAATAATGTTTATGGCGAATCGAATATTTACAATCGTATGTACGAACAAAGTACTATAACAAATATTTTATAGCGGTTTCATTAATAACAACGCTGTTTCGTTAAATACACCACTTAAAAAAACACAGTTGGGATAAGAAAATGTACTACACTCTGTGACAAAGGACTGATCGTGCAAAAAAGACTTACCTGTTTACATAAAATCTTTGCTACTTTTAAACACTAATAATTCCCTAATGATAAAATACGAATTATTATAAATACATTACTATGTACATGTAAAAATATTTAATAACATTATTAGTTGATATTATTATTATTATAATAATTATTATATTATATTACATTAAAATACTTATTAAATTGTAAATTACCCTGCAATTTTTTAAATATTCATTCGGAATATACCTCCATAATTACGTAGATCCTAATATTCATAACGTTCCCAGAAAGTACAAAGCTTCTACATTAACATATCATTTATCTGTAAATATATGTTTATTAGACTCTGTGCAAAATCTTCATCACGAGTCTGACGCGACATTGTAAGGCAATGCGTTAAAGAACATTTGAACTGTTTTTATGAGTAATATAAAAAAATGGTTAGCGATTAATGAAATATGAAAGCTGTTTGATATGCAAACAAATGTCTTTAGTGTTGAGCAATTGATCTCAAAGTTTGTATTTGTATATTACTTTTTCATGAAACGGAACAAGTTTAGGGAGCGGTGTTTAAAATTTAATAATTGAAAAATAATTATACCCTAGTACTATACTAAAAACCGAGAACCTACCAACCAGTTAAAAAGATTGTGCACGGTGAATAATCCCGATTGGAAACATCTCGTAAATGCGAACCTATTATGCGTTTCGTAATACGTTGGATAATGGCGAAAGTGGTCACAGCATCCTGCCGTGGGAATGGCAACGAGTTTCTCCTACTCGTGCATCCATCCCGCAGCTACCAATGGATTTTTTTTTTCTAAGTATTGTAAAAGGTGTCCTGACGGCTTCGCATACCAATCATAATTGCAAGTTTCATTGAACATTTCTTCTCTTCATCTTAACAAATATTCTCGTTAAGGAGGTAATCATCCTTTTTCCAGAATTGCAAGGATGCGGGATTCGTCTTCTCATTTCTCGATAATACAAAAATGGGGGTTTTCAGTAGTCAAAAGCGCTAGATAAAAGATCAATTTAGGCCGCAGTCGCCTTCAAAAGTCCTATTTTACCACGTTTTTATTGACTCGCTTTCTTGTCTGTCTGGTTGTTCGGTACAAATTTAGCAATTGATTTTAAACTAATTTCCCGACGAGCTAGAGACTTGAAACTTTAAACATAGAGCTCAGAACTGGATGATAATGCAATATTTAAAACAACAAATTTAAAAAACTGTGCGTCTAGGAGAACTGTGCGCCCCACATTTTTTGTTTTAAATCTTACAAGTATTTTCATAGCTATTCAAAATTTACAATCACAAATTTTCAGAACTATCTGTATGGGGTTAGGAATCTGTATGGGGCTAGGAAAAATTATTTCATACTTTTTAGTTCGTCTTAAATTTACGTTTACGAGGCGAAATTTGCATTATTTGCTATTATATTATTATAGCTATTTTCATAAAGCTGCGACAGTTACATACTGCCAAATACTGCAAATTACGCTTCGTAACCGTAAAAATAGGACTTTCCAAAGCGATCGTGACCTAGATTGATCTTTTATTTAGCGTTTTTGACTACTGAAAAACCTCATCTTTGCATTATTGAGAAATCAGAACGCGAATCTCGCACCTTTGTAATCCTGAAAACAATTCAACTGCATTAACGAGGCGTAATTTGCATTATTTGGAAGCATAAAGCTGCGCATGTAGCTATTTTCATAAAGTTGCCACAGTTACATGCTGCCGAATAATGCAAATTACACCTCGTAAACGTAAATATAGGACTTTCCAGAGCGATCATGGCCTGGATTGATCTTTTATTTAGCGCTTTTGACTAATGAAAAAGCTCATCTTTGCATTATTGAGAAATGAGAAGGCGCATCCTGTACCCTTACAATTCTGGAAACAATTCTACTGCATTAACGAGGCGTAATTTGCATTATTTGGAAGCATAAAGCTGCGCATGTAGCTGTTTTCATAAAGCTGCGACAGTTACATGCTGCCAAATACTGCAAATTACGCTTCGTAAACGTAAAAATAGGACTTGCCAAAGCGATCGTGACCTAGCTTGATCTTTTATTTAGCGTTTTTTACTACTGAAAAACCTCATCTTTGCATTATTAAGAAATGAGAACGCGAATCTCGCACCTTTGTAATCCTGAAAACAATTCTACTGCATTAACGAGGCGTAATTTGCATTATTAGGAAGCATAAAGCTGCGCATGTAGCTATTTTCATAAAGCTGCCACAGTTACATGCTGCCGAATAATGCAAATTACACCTTGTAAACGTAAAAATAGGACTTTCCAGGGCGATCATGGCCTGGATTGA
>CM052201.1:2479748-2514130 GCA_028455805.1 Lasioglossum figueresi
GGAGAATATTGAAAATAGTATTTTATTTGGAGAATATTGAAAATAGTATTTTATTTGCAGAATATTGAAAATAGTATTTTATTTGGAGAATATTGAAAATAGTACTTTATTTGGAGAATATTGAAAATAGTATTTTGGTTGGAGAATATTGAAAATAGTATTTTATTTGGAGAATATTGAGAATATTTGTATTTTGTCTTTCTATTTTCAATTTCAATGTTAAATATTATTGCTGAAAATAATGGTTCGAATTCAATGCATTTACGAATGTAAGTAAATCGTTTCTTAACGATAAGATTCACTGTATGTTTTTGCGGTTTCTCAGAGTATTATGCAATGCAAAAATTAAAATATTCTATTTCATGTTTCAGATTGTTAAAATAGAAATATTTTAGTTTATGGATCAAATTGTGGTATTAGAAATATTTTATTTTGTGGATGAAATTGTTGAAATAGAAGTATTTTGTTTTCGAAATTGTATATCTTATTTGAAATACTATTTTCTTTAGGCAAAGTAAAATCTAAAATGTTAAATAGTATTTTAAATATTTGTTTCGTCAAATAATGCCCACCTTTGGAAACCGTTTATGGTAAAATGTATGCCCTTCAACCGAGCAATTGCTACGACCATTTAACCCTCCATGAAATTATCCAAGGTAGCCGGAGCGCCGTTACTTTTATCTGATGTTAGCCAGCTGCAATAATTCCTAAAACTGCAGCGTTATTACGGCATTCGGGAATCCCCTCGTTCATGGTTCATTAAATTATTTCTGCGGTAACTGTGGTTTTCTTATGTTTTAAACGGTGGCATATGTTCGATATACATATTAAATAGGCTGATCCTATTTCAATAGTGAAAGTGAGAGAAAAAATATTCATTAGTTCCAGTAGAATACGTAATTAACGTATTGAATGAATTCAAGAATGTTTGTAAGTTTTATTATGCATGAATATGTTTAATCAATTACAATAACAATGATAACTAGAATTGGATCTTTATGTAAAATAATAACATTCTTCATCGATTGCAACAAACAGAAGCGAGATAGATGAAGTTTCTTCCTTCCTTAAGTAAATTTAGTGACTTGAAAATAATATTCAAATACATTCTTAAATGTTTAGTAATTGATTAGTAGACTGCGGATCTTTATGCAAAATAAAAATTGTCTGCATCGATTGCAAAAAATAGAAACCAAATTGCTTGTTATTTTTTCCTTTAATGATTTAATAAAAAAAGGAGAAATCAAACAATATTGACATCTTCAATTTTAAAAATTTACCAACAATTTTTAATTTCATCTACTCAATTTTGCTATGAGTGCATAAAGATCAGCAGTTTATTGATTAGATACCGAAAAATATTTAATAATGTAAACGATATTTTGAATAATGGTACAGCAATTTTTAGTGGCGTCTCAGAGACACCAAACGAGTGCTAAAGGCTGAAACAATTCTTAAAAATCGTTAGTTAAGTTATGTTTTGTTACAAATTAACAATAATTTGTTACAGGCTCAGATAAAAAAGTTGACAGAACATAATTTTTAAGATTTTGTATGATTCCGACTAATTATAATCTAAACAAATTTTTGTTCGCCCATTCTCTAGCAAATTAGTCGGTCTAACATCTTTAGAAAATTCAAGACCTTTGGACCAATTTAAAAAAAGTTATGCTGACAATTTTAAAAATACGTTTTGTACATCTGTGTCAATTTTATGAACTGTGAAAGTTTTATTTTATATAATATTATTCACTAAGCTTGTTCATGTCTACAAGCTGTTTTGAAATACGATCGTATTTCAATAAATTAGAAATAAGGAACCCATCAAAATGACAGATTTCAAAATTTGTATTAGCAGTATGGTTTATTAGTCTATTATTAGACATTAATAATTTTTTCTTAATTTATAACATTCGTATCATGCCCTTCCACACATTAAGCATACATACTGTCTTAAAATATAGTACAAAATAAAATTATAAAATAAAATATCATTAAACAAACATTTTTTATTATAATTTACGATATTGAGATTGTGAAGATATACTTATAGGGACTTATTGACTGTATTTACCGCTACGAATCTTTATAAACGAATGCAAATTTTTAGTACTTTGTGGATCTGGTATGAAATGGTTTTTCACTTCAAAGAGATGTTTACGATTGCAATTTTTGTTCACTCATTCTCTAGCAAACTAGCCAGTATAACAACTTACAAAAATTCAAGTCCTTTGGACCTATTTTAAAAAAGTTATGCGATTTTTAAGAGTGTCCACTTAATATTGTCCTCGACTGTATGTACATATTGTTAAATATCTATAGAAATTGGATGTTATGATTGTAAAGATATACTTTTAGGGACTTATTCTCTGAAATTACTTCTGGTAACCTATATAAAAGAATGCAAAAGTTTTAGTACTTTGTGGATCTGGTATGAAATGGTTTTTCACTTCAAAGAGATGTTTACGATTGTAATTTTTGTTCACTGATTCTCTAGCATACTAGCCAATATAACAACTTGAAAAAATTCAAGTCTTTGGACCAGTTTTAAAAAAGTTATGCAATTTTTAAGAGTGTCCACTTAATATTGTCCTCGATTGTATGCACATTGTTAAATATCTATAGAAATTGGATGTTATGATTGTGAAGATATACTTATAGGGACTTATTCTCCGAATTTACTTCTGTGAATCTTTATAAACGAATGCAAAAGTTTTAGTACCTTGTGGATCTGGTATGAAATGGTTTTTTACTTCAAAGAGATGTTTACGATTGTAATTTTTGTTCACTCATTTTCTAGGAAACTGGTCTGTGTAACAACTTACAAAAATTCAAGTCCTTTCGACCAGTATTAAAAAAATTATGCGATTTTTAAGAATGTCCACTTAATATTATCCTCGACTGTATGTACATATTGTTAAATATCTATAGAAATTGGATGTTATAATTGTGAAGATATATTTATAGGGACTTATTCACTGAATTTACTTCTGGTAATCTTTATAACCGAATGCAAAATTTTTAGTACCTTCTGCATCTGGTATGAAAAGGTTTTTCACTTCAGAAAGATGTTTACGATTGTAATGTTTGTTCACTCATTCTCTAGACAAACTAGCCAGTATAACAACTTGCAAAAATTCATGTCCTTTGGACCTATTTTAAAAAAGTTATGTGATTTTTAAGAATGTCCACTTAATATTGTCCTCGACTGTATGCACATTGTGAAATATCTATAGAAATTGGATGTTATTGCAGATTTTTATTTCAGTGGACATCGTTAATACAAACGCTGCAGGAATTTCATGCGAGATATTAATAGAGCAACCCTTCTGGCATGTTTCAATGGACTTGCATTCATTCTTAACAATGCTAAATATAACGAATCGTTTTACGGTTGAGTGAATCCTTATACTCTCTATCGGACAGTGACGACGACGCGACGTCTCGACGCGACGCCTCAGGCGCCTTTTGGAAGTCATCAATGTTTGTCCTTGTCTAACCGTTCCGTACCTTAATGCCTCCTATTCCATTATGTTATTTTATATTTTTGCTACAAATCCGCCTATACCCTTACAATTTGTCACGATGACTGGCTTAACGATTGGCGTGCGTTCTTGAAATTTGTGAAGAATTTAAAAATATGTTTACATTACATTCAACCTACCTGGCCAATTAAGATAGAAAAGAAATTTTCATTTTACAACAGATTGTTGTGAAATGCATTTCCAAACCACTTTTGTGAAATGCATTTCCAAAAGATATTAACCATTTCCGCAACCGAAAATGTAGTCTAACAAATACAGTGAGCCACGAAAGTATTCGAACGCCCTTTAAAACAGAATAACTTTTTTCCAATTGTACCAAATGACCTGATTTTTTATAATCAATTAGAAGCATTGGTTCATAAAATGATATGCCAAAAAGATTTTTCAATAATTATAATTTACAAGGTTATATGCTAAAATAAAAAGGCATTTTTTAAAACTTTTTTATTTGGGCCCTTAATGAAAATTTAAAATATTTGTTTTGTAGATCTATGTTAGTTATACACATGCTGAAAATTTCATCGAAATCGGTTGACGCAGGAAAACACGACAAGCGTCGAAAGATGTACGATTCTGTGGATTTTAAACAGAAACTGATCAAAAATCGTATAAAACTAGGATTTCCACCATTTTTGACCGCTTGTAGCTCGTGCGTATGTCAATCGATTTACTATAGATCTATAAAACATATATTTTAAATTTTTAATTAAGGGCCTAAATAAGAAAGTTCTCAAAAGTGCCTTTTTCATTTTTGCATGTAACCTTGTAAATTATAAATGTTCAATAATATCGATCGTAAGTTGCTTAAGCAAAAAATATTTTTTTTAATGATATCGGCGCATAGGTTCGATCACATGTTACTAAAACACTATGTGCAAATTAGCACAATATTATTTCTCAACGTTTCGATCTACATTTAGATCATTTTCAAGAGAATCAGGTAACATTGCGTCTGTAAACACAAAATAAAAAGAATTAATAAATCATGAAACGAAAAGAAAAAACCCGAAACCAATTATACCATGAAACAATAAACCAAAACATAATTGTTACTCACTTGCTTAGTGTCACGATAAATATTTTAAACTTTACAAATTAACAACCTGTGAATAAAGAAAATGGAAACTAATATGGCCAATGATTTATCGATCTATTGGTCGAGCCAATATCAAATGTAAATTATAATTTTTAGAAAATCTTTTTTGCATATCATTTCATAAACCAATGCTTCTAATTGATTATAAATAAATCAGGTCGTTTGGTACAATTATAAAAAAGTTATCCTGTTTTAAAGGGCGTTCGAATACTTTCGTGGCTCAATGTAGTTCTCTTCGGTAATTTCTTAGAGTCGCTAAAGGTTCGTACAATTCTAATTTAACGAAAGGTTGCAAAACCAACTACCGAGGGCACAAATTGCCTAGAAAATCGACAAAGCGTCAACGGGATTAGAAACTATCCCCCTTGTCATACTTAAAATAGCTTCTACCTCGGTTTTACAAACGAAATTTCCTAAACTGACGACTCGACAAAAGCATCTCGACGAGACGCGACGCGACGACGCCTGAAGCGTCGCGCCGCGCAGTATGGACCACGCCAACGACTGACTTCTACTTCCTGTCCTTGAAAACGTTGCCACCATTATCCTCAAATGTTATTTATTCATGGTACAGTAACCAAATTCTACGGAAATGGAAGTTCATAGGTTCCCAGTCAGCCAAACGCGCATGGAATAAAATTTTGATCAATGTTTCCAATTGATTTCGTACTTCGCAAGCAAAGGAGGTCATTTTGGTGCCAAGACTATGTTTGGAATTAAAACGTTGAAGTATGGATAATGTATGTGTGTATTGTACAGTGCTGTTCACTTGATTAGTGTAGGGTGAAAATATATATAAGTTTATATTGAAGAAAGGAATTGCGGGCAAAATTCTTGCTTATTAGTTAAATTCGTTTATACATATGAATTTGCAAGGGATATATATATGTATGTTTACATCAATATGTACACTTGCAAGAAACTTTGTGTTTGTAAATATAAGATGTTTCCACATGAATAGCCTCGCATTGTTTAGTCACGGTTAGATGTAGATTTTGATGTTTTATATCCATTATTTTTTGTATCATTATTATCATTGTCCTAATATGGGTTGCGGAATGTCATTGACTGTTGAGGAAATTGTTGATTAACTTCATCAATCGATTGAATCAATCGTCGATTTTTCGATGATTTCTTTTTTTAATCAACGATTGATGATTAACTTCATTAATCGATTGAATCAATCGTCGATTTTTCGATGATTTCTTTTTTTAATCAACGATTGATGATTAACTTCATCAATCGATTGAATCAATCGTCGATTTTTCGATGATTTCTTTTTTAATCAACGGTTGACGAGTAACTTCATCAATCGATCGAATCAAACGTCGATTTTTCGATGATTCCTTTTTTTAATCGACGATTGATGATCAACTTCATCCATCGATTGAATCAATCGTCGATTTTTCGATGATTCTGTTTTTTTAATCGACGATTGATGATTAACTTCATCAATCGATTGAATCAATCGTCGATTTTTCGATGATTTCTTTTTTTAATGGACGATTGATGATTAACTTCATCAATCTATTGAATTAATCGTCGATTTTTCGACGATTTCTTTTTGTAATCAACGATTGACGAGTAACTTCATCAATCGATTGAATCAATCGTCGATTTTTCGATGGTTTCTTTTTTAAATCAATGATTGACGATTAACTTCATCAATCGATTGAATCAATCATCGAATTTTTGATGAATGTGTTTTTAATCGTACACATTAATCAATCAAGCATGGTTAAAATTTTAATCGATTAATGCCCAACTCTGACTGCAGCTCATAAAGCCCATGCCTAGGTCCACCGCTACATAGACTAAATCGTGTTCTCCCTTTTTCATATTTATGAACGTTTTCATTTGATTATTGTGAAAAACGATTATATTTGAGCGAAAGATAGTTGGTCGGATTAACTCCGTTACTTAATAAAACTGTAAACTGTACATAAACTATGAATAATTATATTGCACCCCTCGTTAAAGTCAAGTAATTGAGGAGTTTCTTCAATGTAACTGAAATATCGTGCACGTGCTACACACTTATCGTTCCACTTAATTTAAAAACCATTGCACCTGCCCTTCCTTGTTTGCATTTTGCTCGTTGAAATATGTATGTTGCAATATAAATTTAGCTGATGCATGTGTCGATAACATTGGTTTGTTAACGTATTATGTGAAAACAGACGAATAAACAAAAGAAATAGAGTGGCAAGGATGCCCCAGATTAGATGAATGTTGTCAACAAATTTAACGTTCGCAATGTAATGTGGGATCTCGGAGACCCCAGCTAAAAATTTTTGAAAAGAATGTTTATATTAATAAAATTAAATCTGTTTACTTTTTATCCTGTGTTATTCTTCGGGGTCTAAGAGACCTCATGTTCCTATTTATGTGTTATTGGACCAGTTATTAACCATTTTAAAGTCAGGGAACACTTGTGATTGTATGAAAACTTTGCGGAACTCCAAAATTAATGGCCCAAAAAACAAACAAAAACATCGCTTGTAGAAATAAATATATTTTAGAAAACATATTACTAAATATATTTATTATATTTCGTGGAATTTCGTGGAACACGTGCAAAAAGCTCGCGGAACACCGTTTAAGAACCACTGTATTAGACCTTATCTTGCGAGGGTTAAAAACGATCTAGTGCTAGATTTATTGATACTTATATGTACACAGAAATTTCAATTTTAAACTTTTTTTGTCCGCCAAATTAAATATATTAGCGAGGAAGTACTAGGTGTGCAATACGAAATAACAGTTATAACTGGTGAATGTAATTATTTTAGCCAACCTGCTCGGTCACACGCTCTTGCAGTGTACCGTAAAACTATTTCCGTTGATGACACCACGTATTGCCACAATTAATTTCACTTTTTTCACGCAGCTGAAGAGCGAGTTCACATATACAGCAGCCAAGCTGAACGTGTGCGACAAGAGCTGGCAGTTGGACACGTTGCAGTTGATGGGACTCCTCACCTGTCCCCGGTTGCTCCCCTACCTAGATGTGTTTCGTTTTTAACCTGTTAATTATTGTTTATACAATGTAGAAGAAAGTACTGTTCAACGGACTTTGTACGCGACCTTATTTTCTGAATGTTTCTACGATTATTTTATGTTATACAATACAGGGTGTCCCACGTAACTATCGCCACGATTCTTTCAGGCACTTTCGGTAGCCGGATTTTTTTCATGAAAAATGAAGATCACTTTCATTTCTTTAAATGGGACTACATGTTTTTTGGTACATAATATTATTGCTTATGTCAAAACGAGATTTCCATCCCATTAAAATGATTGAGAAAAGAAATAAATAGCTAAATGTATACAGCTTCCAATGAATACCTACAATTTTTATCTTGTATGAAATAATCATAAAATGGATACATCAAATGCAAGATTGAAAGTATACAAAAAATTTAAAAATACTGTCGTATTATTTTCAAACCAATAAAATGATTAAGAAAAAAAATAAATACCTAAATGTATACAGCTTGCAATGAATACCGACAATTTTTATCTTGTACGAAATAATCATAAAATGGATACAACAAATGCAAGATTGAAAGTATTCAAAAAATTTAAAAATTCTGTCGTATTATTTTCAAACCAATAAAATGATTAAGAAAAAACAAAAATACCTAAATGTATACAGCTTGCAATGAATACCGACAATTTTGATCTCGTATGAATTAAACGCAAAAATTATTTCCAACCCACTAAAATTATTGAGAAAAGATATAAATACCTAAATGTATACAGCTTGCAATGAATACCGATAATTTTTATCTTGTATGAAATAATCATCAAAATTATTTCCATCCCATTCAAATTATTGAGAAAAGAATTAAATATCTAAATGTATACAGCTTGCAATGAATAGCGACAATTTTGATCGCGTATGAATTAAACGTAAAAATTATTTCCAACCCACTAAAATTATTGAGAAAAGAAATAAATACCTAAATGTGTACAGCTTTGCCATGAATACTGCTAATTTTTATCTTGTATGAAATAATCATAAAATGGATACATCAAATGCAAGATTGAAAAATATTCAAGAAATTTAAAAATACTGTTGTATTATTTCCAACCCATTAAAATAATTGAGACAAGAAATGAATACCTAAATGTATGCAGCTTGCAATGAATACCGACAATTTTTATCTTGTACGAAATAATCATAAAATGAATATAAAAATACTGTTGTATTATTTCCAACTCATTTAAATGATTAAGAAAAGAAGTAAATACCTAAATGTATACAGCCTGTAATGAGAATCTTTCAAACTCATTCTATTCTTGATGAGTAGAAGAGGTTGATGTAAAAAAAACTTCAACAAGAATTTTCTTTGGTATAAACAATTTGCGGCAAGTTTCTGTTACAAATGTCCACCGATCCAGAGGTGTAGATTCATCCCTACGACGGATGACATGTACATGTCATTACATGTCTGTTCATTAACATCAACAAAATAGAATTTGATTTCGGTTTATAGGATATTAATAACATGCATATATATTTTTATTAGAGTTTATTCAGAATCTTCATCACAAGTCTGACTCGATGTTATTGTGCAAGGAGTGCGATCTGAACGAAATCTTAATAATTGCCCCCTCTAATATGAACATATTCTATAAAATTATTTCAACCTATAATTATAACCCCGTAAAATTTAATTTCATTAAAATACTCTAAACCGTCCAGTCACTTTAATAATGCCCTCCCTAAAATTTCAATTTAAATACAATAAAATGTTCCTCACTAAATTTAATTATTGTACAAATAAAATATATATTTTATTAATTCTCATTAATATAATATAAGTATCTGAATGAAATTTTTAGAAGCAGTTTCTGCTTGGTACTTACTAATAAATCAATAAAAATTAATATTATTACCAGAATGTCTGGCCTTGTTTTTTCTCACGTGCAGCTTTGTGTTTCTTTGCTCGTAGCTGGAATAGAGACGTAGGCGGGATTTCCGAAAGGTTCGTGACAGGATAATCCAGGATCAGTCCTGCAGGTGTTCGCAAAGCGTGTCTCGTATTTCGACTCAAGTATTTACAGATGAGCTTTTCACCGACCACGTCTTCCCTCAGGAATACTTACCGTACTGTATAGAGGATACTTTTAAAGCAACGGTCCTTGGTCGGAAATGGCAAAGATGACCGTGTCCTTCAAATTTTCGAAAATCTTGCCTATCCTTTCATCGGCGTCGACGCGGAAATCTTTGCAAGAACGATAAAGAAACGGAAACCGTGTGAAACATGGTGCACCGGCGTCACGGGTACTGCTACCTGCTCGAATAAATTAGAATAAATTTTATAGTCAGTGACACTGCCCAGAATATTCAGCAGTCGGTGTATGTTAATTTCAAGCTAGCTCAAGTGAAAGGATCATCACGGTCACGTTCCACATTAGACCTATAAATTAGACGATCAAACTGATTAGGATTGCCTTTTTCAGCGCCTCCTACAAGTTAGCCAAAGTTGTTCTAAGTTTCTGATACATTGTGCTCGAATATTAACCGTTAGCACTCGAGTGGTGTCTCAGAGGCTCCATACTAAAAATTGCTGTACCATTATTCAAACTATTGTTTACATTATTAAGTATGTTGGTATCTCATCAATTACTAAACATTTAAGGCGGTAGACTCGTTTCCAGGATTGCAAGGGTGCGGGATTCGGATTCTCATTTCTCGATAATACAAAAATGGGGGTTAACGGTAGTTAAAAACGCTAGATAAAAGATCGATCTAGGGCGTTATCGCCCTCAAAAGTCCTGTTTTTTCGTTTATGAGGCGTAATTTGCATTATTCGGCAGCATGCAGCTATGGAAATAGCTACCTACGCAGTTGTATGCTACCAAATAATGCAAATTATGCCTCGTAAACGAAAAAATAGGACTTTTGAGGGCGATAGCGCCCTAGATCGATCTTTTATCTAGCATTTCTGACTACTAAAAACCCCATTTTTGTATTATTGAGAAATAAAAAAGAGAAATCCGCACCCGTGCAATTCTGAAAACGATTATACCGTATTAACGAGGCGTAATTTTCATTATTTGGAAGCATAAAGCTGCGCATGTAGCTATTTTCATAAAGCTGAGACAGCTACATGCAGCCGAATAATCCAAATTACGCCTCGTAAACGAAAAAATTGGACTTTTGAGGGCGATAGCGCTCTAGTTCTATCATTTATCTAGCGTTTTTGACTACTGAAATACCCCAGTTTTCTATTATCGAGAAATGAGAACGTGAATCCTGCACCCTTGCAATCCTGGATACAATTCTATCGCATTAACGAGGCGTAATTTGCATTATTTGGAAGTATAAAGCTGCGCATGTAGCTATTTTCATAAAGCTGCGCATGTAGCTATTTTCATAAAGCTGCAACAGCTACATGCAGCCGAATATTGCAAATTACGCCTCGAAAACGAAAAAATTGAACTTTTGAGGGAGATAGCGCTATAGTTCTATCATTTATCTAGCGTTTTTGACTATTGAAAACCCCATTTTTGTATTATCGAGAAATAAAAACGGGAATTCCGCACCCGTGCAATTCTGGAAACTATTATACCGTATTAACGAGGCGTAATTTTCATTATTTGGAAGCATACAACTGCGCATGTAGCTATTTTCATAAAGCTGAGACAGCTACATGCAGCCGAATAATGCAAATTATGCCTCGAAAACGAAAAAATTGGACTTTTGAGGGTGATAGCGCCCTAGGTCGATCTTTAATCTAGCGGGTTAACTACTAACAAAACCCCATTTTTGTAGTATTGAGAAATGAGAACGCGAATCCCGCAATCTTGCAATCCTGGAAAAAGGAGTCTACTCTCGTAAGTATTGCATGAGTATTATATCGGATGATTGCACAAGTTCCTGCCCGAAAATAAAATTCAATGGTTAAATTTTAAAGATTGGTTAAAGATTTGGTTAAATTAAAATTAAAAAATGATTAAATTTTCTACAATTAGAAAAGAATAATGACTACATGTATAATGGATTAATAAAATTGTATTCTTCAAAATATAACCATTGAATCATGTAATATGAATTTCATATTCATGCAAAGAAAAAAATTAATATAAAATAGAATTATTCTAGGTCGAAAGAAATGTTTAATTTGCGAGTGAAAATAGCTCCGAGTACAAGGGGTTAAAACCAAAATGTAAAAAACGTGATAAAAAATAGAGAAAAACGATTTTTATAGTAGCTCCCCACTTTTAATTGTTTGCAATTTTCTTGATTGTGCTAAGTTGTGCTAAATTAAATCTATTTTATATGATTTTTTTCATTTTATGGATTTGAAATTGATATAATACCTCATACGATACTGAAATATGTAGTAATTAATTAGATACCAACATGTTAAATAATGTAAACAATATTTTGAATAATAGTACAGCAATTTTTAATGGCGACACTGAGTCAATGCTCGAGTAGTCGAGTGCTAAGGGTTAAAAAAGTAATAAGGAACAATGTTATGGTAAATAATAATTTTGGACATGCAATTAACGTTTAATAAGTTAGTATCAGTTATTCAAATAGCAAACATATACATATAATTGCATATCTGAGCTGTGTTAGCCTTTTTCTTCGTTAAAACGTGTTCAAGACTTTTTCAGTTCGAACTAGAACGATTTTATAGGAAAGCTCGAAGATGAATGAAATTATAGTAAACAAGTTATACACTCATAAACATCTCTTGGAAGTTGCAAGAATCATGAGCGTGATTTTATTTTGATCAATTAATGATATTTCTATACATATACAGGGTGGTCCAGTTCATATTAACACATAATTCTCTCCGCTGTTTTTGAAAATGTAATGGAAAATTTATTAACCAAAGTTGAATTCTGTAAATCCTATTTTGCGACGATTGATAACGAAAATACGGTAAATAAAATCTGCAGATTTCATCAAAATTAAAGTTTAAATATCCTTTAAATTAATAATTTTTTCGAAATGCATAGTTTAATACATTTTTAATCACAGAAAAATATATATTTCTATTTTAAAAAATGAAGGTGGCCTTTAAATCTCCGAAACTCTTTCACCTACAAAACTAACTGTTACTGTCGTATTGTAGTCCTCTGTGCACTACAAAACTTTGGATAATAAAGTTTTTTCATATTTTCAGAAACAGTGGAGAGAATGATTATTAAAATATATTGGTCCACCCTGTATGTTGTATAAAATTCAGAGCATTTCAGAAGATCGAAAGTAGTTTTCCCACTTTCATTAATTCAAACCTGTACAAATCTATTTATTGTGATCTACAATAACTTTCTGAATGACCATGACATTACATGCAATTACTAACAAACTTTCTCTTAAAGATATTTACCTATACACATATTTTAATATCATATAATTTATTTTTACTTTTGCAGAAGAAGTTATTTAAAGAAACAAGTCTCAAAAGTGTTATAAACGATGACTCCATGAAATAAACTATTCCTACTTTCTAAAGCAATGTTTTAATAGTACATCACATGATTCAAATTGATTCGTAAACTAGATATGTTTATTTCTTATTTGAAATTATTAGGAAAACGATTTTCTCTATTGCACCGGAAACGTAAAAACAGTCTCCTGAGAATCTCCTTGTGTAATATATTAATGTATTACACATATGTATAATTAGGCTCCTTATTTTATGCATTTATGGGGAAAATGAGCAAAACAAAATTATCGAGAAAAGAAATGAATACCTAAATGTATACAGCTTGCAATAAATACCGATAATTTCTAACTTGTATGAAATAATCATAAAAATGGATACATCAAACGCAAGAGTGAAAATATTCAAGGAATTTAGAAGCACTGTTATACTATTTCCAACCCATTAAAATTATTGAGGAAAGAAATAAATACTTAAATGTATGCAGCTTGCAGGGAATACCGACAATTTTTATCTTGCATAAAACTCCGCAGTCTAGCCATAAATGTACATTATACAATTGAAAGTGATTAATCCAGTGAATTCAATAATTAATGGTTGGGGATTCGTATCCTTCCGATAGATGGTCTTACCATGTAATGACTCTGTTAATATTAATCGGATCTGGCATTACTTGAGTGCGTCTGAAAGGTGATATATCATAGAGTAACTAGAAACAAGAAATTGTAATATTCGTTTATTTAGTTAAAAGTTATATCGTCTCGAAAATGAGTGAAAATATAGAAGAAATTCGATACATTTTGAAATTTTATTACTAAAAAGAAATGAATGCGATTGAAGCTGCTAAAAAAATTTCTGATGTTTATGGACGTGCTACAATATCAGTACGTGCGGGACAAAGTAGGTTCAAGCGTTTTGAATCTGAAAATTTTGATGTCAAAGATACACCTCGTTCTGGTCGACCAATGATTGAAAAAATCGATGAAATCATGCAAACAGTTGAGCAAGACCGGCACATTAGCAATCGTGATATCGGTAAGGAACTAAACATCGACCACAAAACAGTTCTAAACCATTTAAAGAAGGCTGGGTACAAACAACAACTCGATGTTTGGGTGCCTCATGAGTTAACATTGAAAACTTTAATGGACCGAATTTCAATTTGCGAGTCGTCGCTAACACGAAACAAAATCGATCCTTTTTTGAAACGGCTCATTACAGGCGATGAAAAATGGATCACTTGCGACAATAATGTACGAAAAAGATCGTGGTGGAAGCTAGGCGAAGCTCCGCAAACCGTGGCGAAGCCAGCATTGACACCAAGAAAGGTGATGCCGTGCGTTTGATGGGATCATAAAGGAATCATTCACTACGAGCTGCTGCCATCCGGACAAACGATTGATTCCAACCTCTACAGTCAACAACTGGAAAGATTACGTCAAGTAATCGTGAGAAACCGACCGGAATTGATAAACAGGAGAGGCGTCGTCTTCCATCGCGATAATGCCAGACCCCACACATCTTTGCCGACCCGTCAAAAATGAAGAGAGCATGGCTCGGAAGTTTTGATGCACCTGTCACGGCCCAATAAGACCAAGATATCGACCCTAGCAATACGTCACCAGACCCAAGTCCATGACTGAATCAGCGACCCAATACCTTGCCCTATCAAAAAAGCCCAAACCTTTGTACCTCAAATAAGATCCTGTATCGAGTTCGTCGACGATAACCTCTGCTACGGCACGTAATTAGGGATTGCAATACCGGTACACCGGTATACCGAATACCGGTATTTCGTGCTATTTTGCAATTTCGTGAAACCGGTATTTGCTAAGGTAAAATACCGGTATTTTGGGTATTAGCTATAAATAATAAATATCATTTTTGGACATCTACTCTTATGTGAAATACGTATTTACAGTAGTACCAACATCAATCGTTTGCTGTCTTGTAATTTGCTGAAACCTAACCTCATATTTATAAGGGTTCGCCGCTGACGATATGTGTGTGCTTGCCGATCAAGACACATTACCGCGGAGGCAAATATTTAGAGGAAGTATACCGCTCATTATTAACAGTACCATCAAGCAGCGTGGATGCGGAAAGAGCATTTTCAACAGCAGGTAATTTGTGCAGAAAAATACGTTCCAGGCTTAACGACAGTTCAGTGGATGCATTATGTTTTTTACAATCACATTTCAAAAATATGCAGTTAATAAATTAGTTAATGTCTTTTTCTATTAACCCTTTGCACTCGGAGCTATTTTAACTGGAAAATTAAACATTTCTTGCGATCTAGAATATTTCCATCCTGTGATTTTTTAAATTTGGTAGATATGAGATTGATGTAATATTTCATACAATACTTAAATGTTGAGTAATTGATTAGATACCGACAGATCTAATAATGTAAACAATATTTTAATTAATAGTACAGCAATTATTAATAATAGACTATACAACAAGATTTTATATTTACTCTTAGCATCTATACTATTTACTTTTAATTATTAGTATCTTCTTAATAATAATACTATACGTTTTGTTCCTTTATTGTATTATAATACTATGTAATGGTTTATTTTTCATATTATATTTTCTGTTCCTAATGTTAAAAATTATTACTTTACTGCTCTTATTAATAATATTTGATTATAACATTTGTTCCTTTATTCTATATTTGTACCTAACAAAATTGTTTATATTTTTATAGTTTATTATTTTTTGTATAAAACTAATAAATATGGTGAAGAAACAGCTGTTTTTGTACCTTTTTGAAAATTCCTAATACCGGTATTAATGCCGGTATTCCGGTACAACGTTTAAAAAAATACCGAACATCGGTATTGTATTTTTGGTTCGGTATTGCAAACCCTAGGCACGTTACGCTGATTCAAGCTTCAATAAAGTAATGTCGTGATCCCGAAAGAAGGATAACTTTAGGACTTTGTTGAAGGTCTTTATTTTACTGCTGACGATGTGAACGGTTTCAAGATCGGATGAATTCTGCTGTTGAGATCGTTTGGGAAAATGAAAAGGACGACTTTACAGTAGGGGAATTGTAGGGGGGCAAAAGTGAAAATTGGTAGTGAAACAAGGGATCGTTGTTAGAGAAACAAGGGATGGTCGCTAGCGAGGATGTCTGGTCTACGTCAAAAATGGGTCAAGTCTTGTAGGAATATGGTTGTAATAGGAGGACGGAAAGAGAGAGAATGGAATTGTGAGGATGGTTAAGATTAATGAGCGGAGACAACCCAGAGTTTGGGAAATTACCATCGTTGATACAAATCGATCGACGATGTGACTCTCTCTGTAACGTGTTGTACATATGGCACTCAGGCCCTTATTGTTGTTACAATATCTGTACAATATCTGACAATAACGTTGTGTTCTCGAAATCTTTGAGTATTGAATCGGAAAAGTTGAAATACACACCTACCGTGTATAGTCCTGATATTGCACCAACAGATTACCATTTGTTTCGGTCTCTACGTCTCTACAGAACTCTCTGAATGGTGTGAAGTTGACTTCAAAAGAGGCCTGTTAAGATCAGGTGTCGCAGTTTTTTGTCCAGAAATCACAGAAGTTCTACAGTGACGGCATTATGGTTTTACCTCAAAAATGGCAAAAGGTGGTCCATCAAAACGGCACATACTTGATTCAATAAACTTGATTTAAAATATGGGAAAAACTTGATTCATTTCTGCATTAAAATACGAAGAGAAACGTAGACTCGTGGATAAGTCACGGTGCCTGTATTGGTGTTTAACTTATATTCAACAGGTTCGGGTGATTTTGACGCGTAATATTTATGCGTGTTGCGCAAGTACGCGAGTTAAGAGTATCAAAATCGCTCAGATCCTTCGATTTATCATACCTGACCACATGTGAGAAAGGCGTAGGCTCCCGGAGGTGTTTCTTAACCGGCGATGTTCGTGTGTATACCCACGCAACCCACGTTGAAACATTTTAGATTAGTGCCCCCAGATAACACGTGTACGCACTCAGGACTGTATGTTACGAACGAGAAATTGGCAGGGATCTGAACTTCCTTTTATTCGTTTCAATAGGCTCGGATCAACGCGTGGTATGGGCCTTATGAATTTACAAACGTTTACGATTCTGAATATCAAACCTGATAATTTCGACTTGATAGCGATATTCAATCTGAGATTAATTTCGGAAAGGTTAAGATGACTCATATCCTGAATAAGTTGTTACGATTAATTCTTTTTTAATCAATTCAACGTAATTTTTCATAGAATACCGGTCGATCGATGCCTTTTCTGGTTCTTCGTGGGCTGTACACGCTGTTCTCACTGTGATTTGCTTTTTTTGTCCTGCCCCTACCAGTCTTTCGCAAAAATCAGTTCGTGTCTAATATAAAAGACAGCTTTCATATTCTTTCGTTCATAAAAATATTATCATCAATCAGATACAGAATACTTTCGAAATTATACGTTCATATTCTTTCTAGTAATCAATCTGCTCTTGATTTCCTATGAATTTGTCACCAAAACTGTCTAAAAATTCCGACCTATCTGTTTCCGCATTAGGCTCGGTATTTAAGTGTAAAGTTAGCAAAATAAAAATTGTCTGCATCGATTGCAAGAAGTAATGATTTCAATGAAGGAGAAATTATACATACATATATTAAAATATTCAATTTTGAAAATTTGTCAACAATTTTGTATTTCATATGCTCAATTTTGTTTTAAATGCATACAGATCCGCAGTTTACTAATAAATATTCCACTGTTTGCGGTGTTTGTTTCGCTAAAATCCACTTCGCCAATTGTATCGAACGATGCAATTCTAAATAATTAATTAATTATACGCGTAACTATAGCGCCGCTCATATTTATAGGATTTTAGAACTTTGAAGGAATAATTCAAGGAAACCAAGTGCATAATAAATGCACTATGCGCATCAAATTTATATAATCAAATTATATATTGATAAATTAGTAGAAACATTGCCTGACTTGATATAATTAATCTATATTTTTGGATTGACTAATATGCTAACCATTAATTTTCTCAAAACAACAAAAAATGGACTTGCACCACTTCCAAAATAAACGGTTCATATTGTCGATAACATTATGTGATATTTGGTGAAAATTTGGTGACTAATCAATAGTCTACGGATTTTATGAATTTATGTCAAAAAAAACGTGGTAATGAGTGGGTGCAATTTAAAACAGCAGAAAGGTTAC
Source organism: Lasioglossum figueresi (assembly GCA_028455805.1). Classification (NCBI taxonomy): domain Eukaryota; kingdom Metazoa; phylum Arthropoda; class Insecta; order Hymenoptera; family Halictidae; genus Lasioglossum; species Lasioglossum figueresi. The sequence goes on from CM052201.1 coordinate 2,498,026, forward strand.
AATGATTTAAGAGTGCTAATCTATTTTACTCAACTTGTTAAAATTATTAAAGTAGGAATAAACTGTTTATGTGGCTCCAGTCACTTGCAATTGGTGCTAGCAATTTTTGTTTTAAATAATCATTCGCAGTCTACTAATCGACACACTATTCATTGATAGTAAAAAGAACTACAAAATAGAGATGACAATCTTGTAAATGAGCATCTGAATGATGCAATTCTAAATAATTATGTTTTGAACTTTGGAGGAATAATTGCACGGAAACCAAGTGCATGATAAATGCACTTCGCACATCGAAAATATTGAGTAGGCTGTGTATTAGGGTGTCTCTTATTTACTTTTGAAGCAATTCTTTTTTAATATTTTACCGCACGTACCAAGATTGTTTCAATTAATTTTAAAAAATCTCTGCAAAGTTTGAGCTCGATTGGATAACGGGAAAGCTTTCCTCCGGATACTTAAACATTAAAATAATTAATTAAATGCTGTTAAAATCGTTTTTCTCGAATATCTTCTAAATTATTGACTGCATCGAAAAATATGTTCGACAAAACTTGTAGATTTGGACATTTAAATATTAACTACAACAGTTAATATTTAATTATAAACGATAATGAAAACGGACTTCAATTTTCAAAAAAGGGACATTCATTGCTAGGTCCGTACCAAGTCATCCTCGTCTCCCTGCCCATTCAGATTGTTAATTTGAAGTTGCAAAATATAAGAAAAAACTTTATATTTGTAAGAATGATTTATTGTCTGCATCGATTGCAAGAAGTAATGATTTCAATAAAGGAGAAATTATACATACATATATTAAAATCTTCAATTTTAAAAATTTTTGACTGTTTGTGAGTGTGCATGCCGTGGTTTATGTTCAAGTGCTGTATACGTTTTTATCGATTTACGCGTTGTGATTTTGTTAAATAAACATCGTCGACAATTCTCGGCGAGCGAGCGACGATGCATCACGCCGAGCCTCCTTACATATTCATTGTTACACATACAAGTTCTAATTCTACATTATAAAATACTAAGGTAAAGTGTACTTACAAGTTTTTCGGAATCTTATATTCCTCCTGTCGGATCCACAGCACGCTATCATTTAATTACGCGAATACGTCCGAATAAATGTGCCTGTCTTTCGAAGCCAATTTTCGACGCACAAAATACCACGCATCTACACAATTCACGATTCACAATTCACAATTCACAATTCACTAAACTCTACACAACACACTTTCCGAAATCGTGACAGCGAACGAGAAGAAGTTACTCCGACCACGATCAAAACAGTTCTGAGATCTAAATGCGATTTCCGCGCAAAAACTTTGCCCTCCTATCATACTCAAATCGTTTCCAAGAAGATATTGATTTTTTCAGAATCATCTGTGTTCCGTCGCGTACCACTTGTTTATATTATTGGTGCGGGCACAAAGGCCCAAGGCCCAAATAATATCTAGTGGCCGATTAGTTTACAACCACCGCGCTCCGACAACTTCAACCCCGACAGATGGACGACACGTGTGACAGACCCACCGAATCAACGAGCGGACATACAATTATAAATTGTCCCATTGACGACCGAAAACAGTACGAAAAGGAATTTCCTTGATAGTTTCCCACTTCTTAATAAAACCTAAGGTCCTTCCGACACATCTGCGTCCAATTAACGAACGCTACATTTCTCGATAATACAAAAAAGAGATTTTTCAGTAGTCAAAAATGCTAGATAAAAGATCGATCTAGGGCGCTATCATCCTCAAATGTCCTATTTTTTTGTTTACGAGTCGTAATTTGCATTATTCGGCAGCATGTAGCTATGAAAATAGCTACAGTAGCGGACAAAAGTTTAAGGCGCTCTAAAAAGGGCGATAACTATTTTAATATTGTACTATACGATTTGAACTTTTATCGGAATTCTAGACCTATTAGTTTACTACAGGATGTGAAAAGAATGTTTTACAAAAATTACAATTGATCGGAATTGTAGAAAAAATACTAAAAGTTGCATTTTCAACTTTTTTATGTGGGCCTATATTGAAAATTTAAAAAATACTTCTGTCGATCTGTGTCAATTATATGCACTGTGAAAGTTTCATCGAAATCGGTTGATACGGAAAAAACGACAGGCATTGAAAGATGTAAGAATCCTTAGATTTATTGCAGTTTGAGGTCGAAAGTCGTGAAAATCTGCAATTTTTACCGTCTTTAAACGTTTGTAGCTCATTGAAACGTTGACCAATTTTGACGAAATTTTCAGAATATGTTTAATTCACACAGATCGACAAAACGTATTTTTTAAATTTTCAATATAGGCCCACATAAAAAAGTTGAAAATGCGACATTTAGTATTTCTTCAACAATTCCGATCAATTGCAATTTTTGAAAAAATTTCTTTTCACATCCTGTAGTAAACTAATTGCTCTAGCTTCCGAAAAAAGTTCAAATCGTATAGTCCAACATTAAAATAGTTATCGTCTTTTTTAGAGCGTCTTAAACTTTTGTCCGCTACTGATGCACAGCTTTATGCATCCAAAGAATGCAAATTACGCCTCGTTAATGCGGTAGAATAGTTTCCAGTATTGCAATTGTGTGGTATTCGGGTTCTCATTTCTCAAATCTCCTATTTTTTCGTTTACAAGGCGTAATTTGCATTATTCGGCAGCATGTAGCTATCGCAGCTTTATGAAAATAGCTACGTGCGCAGCTTTATGCTTCCAAATAATGCAAATTACGCCTCGTTAATGCAGTATAATCAAAGGTAGGCATTATTTGGCAAAACAAATATTTCAAATACTATTGAATATTTTAGATTTGATTGTGCTTAAGGAAAATAGTATTTTAAACAAGATATACAATTTCGAAAATAAAATATTAGTTTTTGAACAATCTGAACCTGAAAATAAAATATTTCTGTATCAACAATTTGATCCACATAATAAAATATTTCTATTTGAACAATCTGAAACACGAAATAAAATATTTTACTTTTTGCATTGTTATAATACTCTGAGAAATCGTATAAACATACAGTGTATCTTATCGTTAAGAAATGATTTACACTCATAAATGTATTTAATTCGAGCCATTAATTTCAGCAATAATATTTAAAATTGAAATTCAAAATAAAAACGAAATACAAATATTTTCAATATTCTTCAAATAATATACTATTTTCAAAAATGACTTCCTCAAATAAAATATTTTATTTTCAAAGTTGTACACATACTTTAAAATAAATAGGATTGTTTACTATTTACTATTAAAAAAATTATTTTCCCCAGCACTGGGTATAATCGTTTCCAGAATTGCATGGGATTCGCGTTTTCATTTCTCGATCATAAAAAATTGGGGTTTTTCAGTAGTCGTAAACGTTAGATAAAAGATCGATCTATGGCGCTATCGCCCTTAAAAGTCCTATTTTTTCGTTTACGAGGTGTAATTTGCATTATTCGGAAGCATGTAGCTATGAGAATAGCTAGCAAAATAAATAGAAATTGGACTTCCACCACTTTCATAATCAATCGCTACACAATTTCTTTCATTGACCAATTTTAAATTGAACAAAGCAGTGGCATTATTTTAGATATTATAAATATTACCTAGTTATAAATAAAAAGTTTACACTAAATTAATCACAAATTATGTGATATCTCATTTTTTTAAAAATGAACTTTTATCACTTTCAAAAGAAACGATCCGTATGTTGTTTTTCCACACATACGAAAAGAGCACGCGACATTCGCACTGATTGACGTTGAAATCATGTCAGAGATGTGCAAAATTACAATTGAATTACTCTAGGAATTATAATTACAAAGTAATTGAATTACATTGTAATTTAGTCATACTGTAATTTATACTTCAGATCTTCATTCAATTAAATTACAATGTAATTCGTAATTGCGATTGGAGTACAATAATAAAATATTTTATAATTTTATTACATTAATTACGAATTACGAGAATTGATATGAAAGAAAAACATAAAAATATATCGCATTTCTTCAAAGTTCTGGGCTATAATTTGGAGAGCTGTATTTTAATTACATTGTATTTCAATTATGTTGTATTTCAATTACACATCTGATTGAAATAATTAGTAATTGAATCAATTGAGATGTTTGAATTATGTAATTCAGTTACGACGTAGTTGAATTACTATATAATTGAAAGACAATGTAATTCAATCGCGTAATTCAATTACAATGTATTTGAATTAGCACAACTCTGAATCAGATCTATATAACACTAAACCTACCAACCATCAAAAGTGACTGATGTGTATAGTATTATAAAAATAACAAGATTAAATTTATTTATTTTTTGTGCGATTTTTACTATAACATGTACTGGATTTAACAAATATATTCAATAAATTCACAAAAATGAAAACACCTTTACAATTTTAATAATTGTCAAATAAAAATATCTAAAATGGGTAATTTGTAAATTAAAATTGAAGATAGGATGGAAAGTTTCGTTCCTCAAAGACACGTACATACAATGAACCTGTCAACTGTAATAGTATTTCTTGATCAAAACGCATTGCAACATCTGCATTCTGAAATCCGATATTTCATATGCATCAACCTAATAGTTTCTATTTATTGCAATCGACGAAAACAATTTTTATTTCGCATAAAGATCCGCAGTCTATTTATCAGTTTGTCTCATTGGATGTTTACAAGAAGAGTTGGTACCTCGCGGGTACCGGTAGAATACAGTCGATGGGAGGAACTGTAGGAACTGCATAGAATGCTTTTTGTCGGGCCCAAGGCCTCGCGGAGATGTGAATGAATCTAGAACCTGTTCCCCTCTGCTTCTTCTTACGTTTATTCCGTCTTCTTTTAGAAGTCAGGCGCGAGCAATGGGCTCGTTGAAAGCTGCCTTAGAACCGGAACAGAGTTGAATAGGGTTTGTTAAATGAGTCTGAATATAATCTACTTCGTGTGCATTGTCGGACGTGTAACCCCTTTTTTCGACCACGGAATCGACCCTGCAATCGTAATGATTTGTACCGGTGATTATGGCAGTGACCGAAGTCATATATCCTTTGTCTTAGAATATTAACCTTGCGCTCGTTGCAACTATATCAAAGTGATACTCGCCAGAACCGATTTATACGGCTGTACTTTTGTATTGCATTCAACAGCATTACTTTTCCTTCTAAATCGAATTAAAAAATTGCTACTTTTTTATTATGCAATATTATGATATAAACAGCTCTTGTAATTGTCAAATGTTACGGGCGACATGGTTTTCAAATGCTTTAAAAGCAAATTTATAATTTGGAGTCAACGAAGTTATTAAAATAATTTTATCAGGAAGACAAATTATAAAATAATAATTTCTGATATACTGCTGTTACTTATTCTACATATACTAAACTTCCTTTACTTTCCCACTAGTTTCAACAACATAAAACAATTTATAGAGATTTATAATTTGGAATCCATAAAGTTACAATTGAAATAATACAAGAAAGAATTTTATCAGAAAGACAAATTATAAAATAATAATTCCTGATATACTGCTGTTACTTATTCTACATATACTAAACTTCCTTTACTTTCCCACTAGTTTCAAGAATATAAAATAATTTATAGAGATTTATAATTTGGAATCCACAAAGTTTAAAGTTTAATTAAAATAATAAAACAAAGAATTTTATCAGAAAGACAAATTATAAAATAATATTATAATTCCTGATATACTGCTGTTACTTATTCTACATATACTAAACTTTCTTTACTTTCCCACTAGTTTCATCCACATAAGATCATATTTTACATCTATGAAACATAACTGTTTTCAGTCAATTACATATTACAGAATCTGGTCAAAAACTTTTTTAATCCTTTAATACTTTATTAGTTCTCTAAAATTTGTTATTTGAAACTGATAAATCTATCCACTGCAGGATTTCTTCGTGGAAGAAATGGTAAATTTCAATAAATGGAATTTATTGAACAATATACATGTGGTTGCAATGTTATAAGATATTTATTCTCGAGGAAATAACATCTTTTTATTTCAATATTATTTTTGTAACCTGTGAATATCAATATTTATATTTAAAAATGTTGATCATCAACGGCTATAATATTGTAGATTTCTTTTTTTCTATATAATTTTAGATTTCATGATATAACAAGATCATTCGTAATAATGTTTATGTATGTAATTAAACAATATTTTTCACTGTAACCACGACAGTATATGTCAAACGTGATCGAAAGTTCTAGATCTTTTTTATTGGATATCTAAATAACGGATGTGACTACATTGATAACTTATATTCATTCATTTCCATTTCATTCATTTTTGATAAACCAGGATGTAAGATATCTCTTCCGTTTCCTGCATGACTGATCTATTATATTTGAAATTAATTCTTTTCATTCAGTAATGTAGTTTCATCACTTTTACGCCTTATTCTACAATGTATGTGATTCTATAGCCTAATTGATACTTCAAGTGTGATCATTAATTTACTAATCATACATATTTGCTATGAATTCAACGAAATCATAAAACTTACATAAAACTTAAGATGTTTCTTATTTGAATTGAACCAAGAAACATCTTCAATACGAATTTAAATATCTATTTCGTTTCATTAACAACACAAACTGGTATAAACAAATTTGATATTAGTCTGGCGTTTATAAACTAATTATTTAGTCGTACTAATGAATAAAATATACAATATTAATGAAGAAACTTGATATTTTATATACACCAATACAGTAGAATAAAATTGTTCTAACTTCTCAAAAAAATCCAAGTTCTATGTTCCATAATATAATAAAAAAATTATCGTCGTTTTGAAGGACATTCTACAGATCTGCAAGTACTATAAATGCATAAAGATCCGCAGTCTCATAACGACAGTATATATAACAGAGTTGTGTTGAATTACAATTGAATTACTTCACGAATTATAATAACTAAGTAATTCAATTACATTGTATTTAATTATTTCGTAATTTGTAATTCTGGTTTCTATTTAATTAAATTACACAAACACAAATTACAAAGTATAATGTAATTTTGAATTATGAATTATATATAAGAAGAATAAGATGTGGAAAAAACGAAGAAGATTAGTAGCAATGATGAACATGATATTATTCGTACGTGCATATTGTGTGATCAAAATTAAATTGTTTACTACTTATAGGACAAAGTTAGTACAGCAAAAAAGTAACACTATTTAAGTGTGACAGTAATCACTTATGCGGTCATATTCACTGATGGCTATTGTCAGTAAGTTTTAAATTAATTTTCATGAACACTCATTTTCTTCAAACATCTTGTCAAATTCAAATACTGTGTATATAAAATATAATGTAATTTAATTACTTCATTCAACTACACTGTATTTAAATTAGCACAACTCTGATCTAAAAACATTTCGCAAACGAAAAGTAAAATGAATTACAAGTTGATAATGTATATTTCAGAATGTTTACTGAAATACTTTTTCCCACCACTAATTTTAATGAACGTTCATTCTTCAAGCATCTTGTCAAATTCAAACACTGTGTATATAAAATAGAATGTAATTTAATAACTTCATTCAATTACAATTTATTTAAATTAGCACAACCCCGATCTAAAAACATTTCACAATGTAAAAATGAAATAAATGACAAGTTGATAATGTATTTTTCAGAATATTTACTGAAATACCTTTTGCTCACCACTAATTTTAATGGACACTCATTCTTCAAGCATCTTGTCAAATTCAAACACTGTGTATATAAAATAGAATGTAATTTAATAACTTCATTCAATTACAATTTATTTAAATTAGCACAACCCCGATCTAAAAACATTTCACAATGTAAAAATGAAATAAATGACAAGTTGATAATGTATTTTTCAGAATATTTACTGAAATACTTTTTGCTCACCACTAATTTTAATGGACACTCATTCTTCAAGCATCTTGTTAAATTCAAATACTGTGTATATAAAATACAATTGCTTCATTCAATTACAATGTATTGTATTTAAATTAGCACAGCTCCGATCTAAAAACATTTCGCAATGGAAAAATGAAATAAATTACAACTTGACAATGTATATTTCAGAATGTTTACTGAAATGCTTTTTGCTCACCACTGATCTTACGATTTTGTTCGTCGGTGCACCTTAGCCGTGGCTTCGTTCGGGAGGAATCTTCGGAAGAGAGCATGAACGGTGAAACGGAAAAATGAATACTTCGCGAAGGGCGCGAATGATTTACACCACCCTGGTTCCCATCGAGCGAAATGCTATTCGCGGCGAATACCTACTACCTTTACCTATTCTACGTTCTACCTTCTAGAATCTGCAGAGCCACAGTGCTGCAGGTATATAGCAACGTAGAGTGCTGAGTGCAGGCCCTCGACGTTTCCTTCCCCTTTGCCCACGTGCATTCGAGTTGTGCCGCACCGTGCCGCGCGTAGGCAGCAACGCCGCGCCAATCGTTTGCCTCGTCGCCGCTCGCCTCGCCAGTTTCGACATAGCCGTGCCGGTGTGCGCATCTGCGATCCGATCTCCGATATTTCGTCCACCGATAGATCACATCACGGATCACACGGTGTTATACATATTCCCAACACGTCGATCGACGTCGAAATATTTTCGGACAGTGAAAGCTCGACAGTCAAGGATTTCGTTCTCTGTGAAATTGCGACCGGTGCGATTCTCCTTCGCCGAATGAATCGTTCATTGGTTTAGCATGCATTGATCTGTGCGGAGTATCCTTCTAGTCAGAGGTGAGTGAACTTCTTTTTTTTTCCTCTTGTCAATTATGGTTCTCCCCTTCGACTTTGTTGTGTTACCTCATGCCGGTAGACGCTGATAGTTTTTCTTTTCAATTATCGCGTCTTTAAGAAACCGTGGTGTTCGCCATTGTGGTCTCACAATTTTGGAAAATACATTCGTTTTGAGATCGACATCCTGTCGATGATGTTATACTCGGTTATACTACAATCTGAAGTGCCGTGCGTGTGTTTGTGTGTATTTTTGACGTTTATTTTTTTAATTTATGCCGGTACATAAATCACATGCATTCAAGTGAGCGTGACAGAACCATGAAAGAAACATGTTGGTTAGTTTGGTTACGATCTGTGTTGGTTTTGTTAACAATCATGGTTACCGATGACGTGTGCCATTGGTATACATTTTAATGAAAATAACATTGATTAATGTAAAATCATAATAAAAATTATCAGTATTAACGACCTGCTGTAGAAATTTCGTATTGGTTAATAAATAGTAGACAGCGCGCGTATTTATGAAATATCTCGCACTGACAACTCTTGGTCCTTCGTAACTGTAGGCAACAACGTGTCATGTAAATATGCCTTTACACGGGCACAATCCGAAGCAAAGATTCTATTAAATAGACAAAAGTCCTACCACAATTGTACATAGTAATAATAATATTATTATTTCTCCGTATTCTCTTAGAGATTTTTTTGTTCACAATATTATTAACACTACCGTACAACGACCGGTCAAATGACCGCTTTCACATTGTTTATTTATGAAATTTATATTTAATTATAAAGATACTTCTATTATAAATTATTCAATAAATTTCTTTAATCGAGCACACGTGTTGTTATAAAAATTGTGAACAATCTAAATAAATTCAGTCTGGTAATTTTGATTAAACAATATTATATCCGGCACATTTTGTACCCGGTACGGTTAGTGTTGAAAGGCGGCCTCGGTCATTCGGACCATTTTCAATCCTACTTTAAGAAAGTGAGAAGTGAAGTTACAAAGTTGTAAATGAAAGTGGCCCCGTATCGTTCGGAAGTAAACTCGAAAATGCTGCTCTTTATTTTGAGATTTATGAACCTGTTTGTCGAGCTCCCAGCTTTGGCTGTTGCCGCTGCTAAGAGAAGTTTTAAATAGCAACCGTCATTCCTTTGTCAACCTATGACCAATTAGGATAATATTCGCGAAATGCGCCATTGTTTACTCCCCTTTTCACGATTAAAATCCCCTCTCGTTCGTTTCGTTACTTTTCTATGTTGATAATTACGTAATTATTCAACTGGTGTTGCTGAAAAGTTCGGCTACTTTGGTCGTTGAAATTTCGATTCCCGTGAACGGACGACGCGTCAACTGGCGTGCGAGATCGACTATTTAGTGTCGATTGTTTACATGGCATCGAATGTCGCGGTCGCGAGACTAAGTTAGCCTTGAGCCTCGAGGGGTCAAAATAAAATTTCGACTTCGTTGGACAACTTCAGATACGTAGAACGAAACGTACATACGATAATCTTGGTTAACACTAAACCTACCACGGTCAAATCGACCGATAGGAAATGACAGAATTGTTTTCTTTATTTAAGCACTTATTATTATAATGAAAACCGTACAACGTTAAAGTAAATACAATCTTCTCACTTCTATACACTTTTATATGTTTCAGGCTTGGTAGAATTAGTGTTAAATCGCGGCAGTTCACGGAGATCTCGGATATAGGTTTTGCACTCCAAATTCGCCTTTTTGCAAATCAATTTTATAAATCGATTTCACCCTTTTGCAAATCAATTTTATAAATCGATTTCACCCTTTTGCAAATCAATTTAATAAATCGATTTCACCCTTTTGCAAATCAATTTCATCCATTAAGAATATTTAAAATTAATTATTTATTCATTTAGATTAAATTATGTACGTACTTTCATTTTTAAAATAATCAGAAAATGGCTACAATGAATATAGGTTTTGCACTCGAAATTCACTCTTCTTTTGCAAATCAAATTCAACCTTTTTACAAATGAAATATTTTTTGGCGAGTTTTTGTAAAGAAAATCAAACGTAAACTAATTGTTAAGAAATTGAAGATTTTATTCATTGCAAAGATGTATATCAAATACTTATTTAAAAGTCATTTCCAATTCATGAACTTTGTAATGTATGAAAACTGTGTGTTGGTATGTATATGCATGCTAGCCATTTTCTGATTAATAAATTGAAAAAATGAAAGTACATATGTATTTTTCGAAGCGTATTGAGTATTGAGTCTTGTTTCCCTCGTAGTAATGCTACCGTTCACGCGAGTCTAAATAAATATATGACCTAAATAAATAATTAAGTTTGAATATTCTTAATGGGTGAAATTGATTTGCAACAGGTTAAATTTGATTTACAAAAGGGTGAAACAGATTAACAAAAGGTTGAATTTGATTTGGTAAAGGGTCTATTCGACTTGCAAAAGAATGTATTTGGAATGCGAAACCTATATTCATTATAGTTATTTTCTGATTATTTTAAAAATGAAAGTACATATACAATTTAATCTAAATAAATAAATAATTAATTCTGAATATTTTTAATGGGTGAAATTGATTTGCAACAGGTTAAATTTGCAAAAGGTTGAATTTGATTTGCAAAAGAGTAAATTTGGTGGGCAAAACCTATAATTAAAAAAGACATTCACATAATTATTAATTATGAAAGCAAATTAACGCATTATTCTGTCATCTGTAAAAATGTGTTTAACCCTCGGACGCACAGTGGTGCAACATCCCCAAAACGTGGCAAAAATTCCGAAAAGTTATGTAAAATAAAGTGTATAGATACAAAAAAATAATCAACAAAAATTTATAATTACCGTCCAAATTTGTATTTTTGTTTTTACAATTTAAAGTAATGTATGTACCGCCCTAAATAAATTATGTACGATAAAACTTTTAAAAAGTCAAGAATTATACACGAAAACAACAAAGAAATGAAAAAAATGTTCTCGGATTTTGTTTTTAGGTTCTATTATGATCTATGATTGATATACTTCAATACTGTTACATAAATTTTTCAAAATAACGTTTTCGTAGTAAACGAATTATTGCCACTTTTTGGGGATTTTGCAGTATTGTTAATTGGCGAAGTCGAGGTCTATTTTGAACCAGAGTATATCAAAATCGTCATTCGATTGCTCAGTTTCTAGCGGGTTAATTAAATTAACAGCTGGCTACGTTAGAAACAATAAAAAGATTAAGGAGTCCTTCAAAAATACGTTTTAAAAAATGATAAACAAAACAGTAACTTGTTCTTTCGTTAAACCCCCAAGAAGTTAATTTTTCATTTAGAATACATAGTTTATTACAAAAAGAAGTATTCAATATTCTTACGCAAACATGTATTAAATTTATCTTACTGAAATTATTGGGTCGCAACATAAATACCTTCGATTATGTTCTATTTATTTATTAATAAAATACAAAATTATATTTAATCAATTGTATGATTCCTGGCTTCTTTTCAATCACAGTTGTGCACATTTACAATGAGTGATATCTAAACCGATAAAATTAGAAAATATTTATATTTGCAACCGAATGAATTTATATTACAATATTATTTCATGTTTACCTTTCAATTACAATTGAACGTAATTTATATATACTATTAAATTCGATCTGCTATTATAACTATTGAAATTAGATTCGATTGTGATTGAAAATTTCAGTCGTAAAGCTTGTTTATCACGATTGAAAGAACCTGTAAACGTTTCTGTGCATAGGTATTTAAAAGTCGTTGATTTCGTAAATACGCCAAATATGCGGGTATAAATTATGGAAATGCGTACGTCTCGTATCCATAGATGCGTTTTACATATTTGCATCGTCCGTAATCGTAGTAGCTAGTAATAAATCATTGCTGAATTCCCTTCGCTGGAATGAATATCAGGATCCAACCAGTGGAAATAAATTCAAATTATTGGCTGCCCATTCCAGGAATTACTCTTATAACTTGTCCCGATGAAAATGCTGCCAACTGATGTTTTGTGAGAATAAAATTGCCGAAGATATTATTTACAAAGGACAGAGCTGGCTACCTCGGTTTTAGCTCGATCTAATTTTAGTTTAATCACAAATGAGTGGCTACATTGAATTTTTTGGACGAAGGGTGTAGGGGGCCGAGTAGTAAAAAATTGTAGAAATTGGAGATTGTTGAACTTTTACAGCCTTCAACGATTCTTGAAACCAAAAAAGAATTGTAAACTATAATAAAGTGTAGTCGAGCCTGCTCGTGAAAATATTTTACGTTCGCAATTGCAGTCAATAAGAATATTGTGTAGTTTGCTTTAAACAATAGTTTATATAATAATAGTTACACTCTCACAAGCAGATTCACTACATTTTATTACAGATTAAAATTTGATTAAATACGTGATGGGGATTAGGAGAAACTAAGAGTAGTATAATTATTTGGTGATGTTCTATGGTTTGAGGATACTGGATGGATCGTGCATGTGTGTATTGAAACTTTAAAATGGTGCCGCAATCTGATGACAATCGCATGCTATTCAAAATGTGTATACAATAATTGTTTTCACGTGGTCTGGTAAATATTTGCTTGCACCGTAGAACCGTTGTGATTATGATGCACCCTAAACTCGGGGGTCCCATGGAAATCAACAACACAGGTTTCATCGACACAGGTTTCACCGACAATATTTCACCGACTCCAGATTTGGCCGGCAACTACTTTAACCGTCGACGAATTTAACCGACAATAATTTTAGTTGACGACAGTATTATCCGATAGTAACATCGTTTCTAAAGATGGTGCTGACATTTTTTCCCTTTAACTCATAGGGTTGAAGTGCGGATGGTGTATGTATGTATGCGTGTATATTAACAGACAACCCTATATATAGCTAAATTTATAAAAGTAGAGAATCAGAAATAACAGAAGAATTGTAAAATTACAATCGGCAACGAATTGCAAAAAAGAAAGCAGATCGAAACGATTTGTATATCCGTTACGGCTTTGCCTTACAAACTATTCTACACTGACAATTACTTTTGTATAAAAATATAATTATTACACTATAAGAAGAATTAGATGTAGTCGGCTAACGTTGTTGTCGAACGACGTTAATATCGAATAATACTGTCGTGGACTAAATTCGTTGTCGGTCAGAATCAGTGTCGGTGAAAGTTATTGTCGGTCAAATTTGGGGACAGTGAAATATTGTCGGTGAAAACTGTGTCGACGAAACCTGTGTCGGTGATTTCCATGGTACCCAAACTCGGGATACTACCCGAATGAATCGGATAAACATTTCTTACCTGAAGAAATCACCAAATTACCAAAAAATTCTCGTCACGTACGCAATTGGTCATTGATTCCCAAATCAATATGTAGTTCTCCTTGGACGGAAAAAGGAACCAGAACATACCCAATACAGTTATTTTATTTATTACATATAATTCATTTCTGTTTCTATATTTTCACTATTCTTTCTACTTTCCCATTTCCCATTAATTTTTGCGAACCATAATTGCACGATTAATTTTCACGTATATCGTCTTTTTGGAAAGGAGGATGTTTAATGTTTATTTTATAGTATTTCATTGTTTTCGCTATTTCCAAATCCTTGCCCGTTCTGTTATTGTCCCGATCGAATCGATTTAAATATTAGCCGATCAGCGTCTTATACGGCGAACAATGCGTAGCAATTTGTATGTACAAAAATGGCGAACAACCGTATAATGGATGGTCTTAACTTATGGCTGCGAGACAGTCTCATACTGTCGCGAGCGTAAAAGGATACGCCGGTAACGATAATTGCATTGTCCGACTGTTGATCTTATTGTTGGGATACTAACTTGGATAACATGCGATCCCATCGGGCAAACGTTAATGACAAACCAACCCCGAGCATCATCCAATCGTAGATGCATCATTCGCACTGCCAATGTTCCTTTACGTGGGCTATGCACATTATTCAAGGCATTTTCTTCTGTTTTGCACGCATGAGATTAGCCAATAATATTTCCTTTTTCAATGCAGAAAGGAAGCTGATATTATGCGTTGAGAAATATGATTATTTTATGTTTGCTATTACAAGGCAAATCCTGGGCATGTAAGAGGGCCAAACTTCTATACAAGGTCGACAGATTAAGATTTGTGTCCCCACTCTATCTTCCCCTTCTACGACGCTATTCACCATGCTTCTATCGCGAGTCCGGTCACGTGACTAAACCGGTACTGGCAAAGAGAGGGTAACTAGGGCAGAGTTGTGTTAATTCAATTACATTGTAATTGAATTACGTAATTCCTTTACTTTATTCAAGTATATCGCATCTGTAGCGTCCAAATGTACCGTAGTTCGGGAACTTCGCGGGGCGTAAATCCCGTTCCGCTTGCTCGCGACGATAATTCGGGGCTCTGACGGGGTTATGCAAGATAACCACGTCTAGTTGAAAAGAAGAAGTCGCGGTCAGGAAACAACACACTTAAGATATATTTAACAACCTTAAAGATACAGAATTAACTTAACAGGTGTTCGAGGTAAATTACTGTCGTTACAAGTTAGTTTCGAGCGATGTGTTAGAACTCTGCCGAGTTCGAGCGATTTGTTAAAAGAAAGAAGTGACTTCCGGTGCGGCGTTATGCATAAAATCAACTCGGGTCTATCTTTATTGGCTATCTAAAAACTGTATGGGGTAACAAAATGATTTTCTATTGGCGAGTGGGTGGTGCATTTTGGTCGTCGGAGTAGGGGCATTCTAGTACATCTGTGTTTAGGGCATGCAATAAATTAGTTTCGACGATACGGAAAGGCGAAGTGGAAAACTAAGACTATTTGATTACATAAGATTGTCCTATCAATGGGTTCGCTTATGAGGTCTCGAAGTGGGGTCCGGTGACACCCAAACTGTTCTGGGGCTGTCGCGTCGCGTCGAGTATTTTCAGCTCTTAGAGCCGACCGTTTCTAAATAAATATATAAATCTTACGTTCAGTCTGTTTAGAGTCCGAACGCGATCGTTTCTAAACGAATACCTATAAATCTCAAGTTCGATCTGATTAGAGACCGAACAGTACCACTGTATACTTTGGATGATTAAATTTGCATTATTAAAATACTTTTCTTGTACGTGAATTAAATAAGAAATTATAAACGTAAAGAACTCAGAGCACAAGCAGTGAAGGTTTTGTAGATTCAATTTTCAGTAAGTTGCCGTTTTGGAATAGAGATTTTGCATAGATTCACAGTCCACTGGTAAAAAGACCAGAATATTTTCAGTAAAAATCTATTCATATACAAATAATATTTATGAAGCACACTGC
>CM052201.1:2514230-2539133 GCA_028455805.1 Lasioglossum figueresi
CAGTAAAAATCTATTCATATACAAATAATATTTATGAAGCACACTGCTGTATAAAGCAGTGTTTCCCAACGTGGAGCTCAATTACATAATTCCTTTACTTTATTTAAGTATACAGTTCCACTGTATACTTAGGATAATTAAATTTGAATTATTAAAATACTTTTCTTATACGTGAATTAATGAAAAATTATAAACGTAAAAAACTCCAAGCACAAGCAGTGAAGGTTTTGTAGATTCAATTTTCAGTAAGTGCCGTTTTGGAATAGAGATTTCACATAGATTCACAATCTACTGGTAAAAAGACCAGAATATTTTCAGTAAAAATCTATTCATATACAAATAATATTTATGAAGCACACTGCCGTATAGAGCAGTGTTTCCCAACGTGGACCTCAATTACATTGTAATTGAATTACATAATTCCTTTACTTTATTCAAGTACATCGTTCCACTGTATACTTTGGATGATTAAATTTGCATTATTAAAATACTTTTCTTGTACGTGAATTAAATAAGAAATTATAAACGTAAAGAACTCCAAGCACATGCAACGAAGGTTTTGTAGATTCAATTTTCTGTAAGTTGCCGTTTTGGAATAGAGATTTTGCATAGATTCACAGTCTACTGGTAAAAAGACCAGAATATTTTCAGTAAAAATCTATTCATATACGAATAATATTTATGAAGCACACTACTGTATAAAGCAGTGTTTCCCACCGTGATTTCGTCCTAAATCCTATCATTTCAATTTCTTGAGTGAACAATTCAATCTTTGAATATTAAAAATTCTGTATATATTACATAGGGGGCATAAGAATTTTAGGAAGCCTTTTTTGATTTTGTTTAAATCATCTCCGAATTTCTCAAATTATTTTTGCTTTACTTACAACCGTTTTATAGACTGTAAATACTTATACCTAGACTGTGGGTCTTTATGCAAATAAAAATTGTCTGCATCAATTGCAAGAGGCAGAGATTCATTAAAAACGTATGTCATTCTTACTGATTTCAATCTGTTGAAAGTATGCATAAAATCTCCGAAATCTGGTTATTACAACAATCGCATTATGTATGAAAAACTTTCTTAGAAGAAATGTGAACAAGAAATTTTGGATACAAAGTCTCCAGTTAAGGGAAGGGAGCACAAATTGAGGGGAATACAGTTAGATTAAACTGTACTATTGCTGGCACTGCAGTAGTTATTAGTACTTTTGAATTAATCGACAAATATTAAGGATTCCTGGTATAGAAAATAATTTTTTATTGCTTCTTATTTATATTTCAAAGCAACGTTGTAAGTTTTCATAACAGAGTTCCACATATGACTGTTAGCAAATGTGCCAATGACTGTACTATTTGTCTTACGATTGTTATTCATTGAATATATTTTATAATAAAAGATTTATGACTCGTAAAACTATTTGATTTTGCTGAAAAATCTCTATTACTTTATAATAATAGTCAGTTGAGCTCGTTTAAACATTTCAAAAACAGATAAAAAGATTTTTACTTCGATTTTGGGTTAGGGTGCCAATCATTGTTCAATTTCTCTATTAAAATAATGTACGATCGAAGCATGATACCACAGTAATCGGTACAGTTATTCTATGTGTATATTGTTCACGCACTATTATTTTCAAATGACATATGCTATTTCGTTTTAGTGGAAGATAGTATAATTTGAACATTAGGTCTACAGGACTTGTCGAAATGAAGGATTCTATTATTTTTAGTTTACGATTATTGAGATTCTAAAGAGATGCATTCATGAGCAATTATTCAACAAAATGTCTTTGTATGTATATTATAAAAAAATATAAAATAGGTCTACAGGACTTGTCGAAATGAAGGATTCTAATATTTTTAGTTGACGATTATTGAGATTGTAAAGAGATACATTCATGAGCAATTATTCTACAAAATGTCTTTGGATATATATTATAAAAAAAAATGGCTAACGATTTGTATAGGAACATTCTTGTTCTTTTTATAAAATAATATAAAATATAGTCAAGTTTAGCAATAAACTTATTAGAAAAATGCTATATGTATATCATACAATTCGAGAAAACATTCAGTGTTTGCTATCGAAATCTCATAACGTATGATTTCACGAAATGCAGATTTCAATTGGCTTTCAATTATAATTACAAGGAAGTCACGATTAAACGTTGTTCAACAGAAAAAATACGAAGCAAATAAAAATTCTATTAACACGCGTGTACTTATACGAGTATCGCATTGCATTAAAATATTTATTTTACTATTATTTTCAAGTTAGAAGCGTGCGGTGAATTAATAAATATCCGCAATCTTGTAGTCGGTTATCGAGCTATAATATTTCATTGCTCTCCATAGAAGCATGGTTACTCACACATAATATTTTATATATGCTACGTAACGCCCAAGGTCTTTACGCTGGTTTCATCACACTTTCGTTAAGCTTCTGTCCCCTCATCAATTCAAACGTCGGGAAGCGTGATGAAAGGGCTACCTAATGCGACGGTAACTTTTATTCATAACCCTGAAATATGTGTGCGCGCATTATCGGCGTGTTTCATAGTAAGCCAGAGAAACGTTCGGCCCTTTTTTCCGGCTGCTGCGGCACATTATGCGAACCGTAAACACGATTAACCGCCGTGCCCTTCCAATTAAAATGAATTTTCAATTGGTGGGCCGTGTTGACGGAGGGCTAAGGTGAAATGCCCTAAGTCTGAATAGTATTTTTCGCTACCTTTGATTTTATCGGTTTAGATAAACGAAAGTAATTTTTTAAGAGTTTTAACACGAAGTTCAGATTTTGTGAAGTAATTAAAGTAAATAATCTTTTAGATTAATATTTTAATTGTATTAACAAGAATAATTCTAACCTATAGTTGAACATATTAAATCCAATCTAAGCTAGAACCTGGACAAAAGTAAAGCCAATACCGGGACAAATTGAATTTACATGTAATTATATCTACAACATCGAACTTTATTAAATCTTTAATGATTTACATATCAAAATATTATTATATTAAATTCTATCTATGTTTAACTTTCATTTTTTGTTGTTTCATTTCAAGAGACAATACTTCTTTCTTCATATTTTCTAATTGAGTGCATATTTTCGCTTTCTCTTCTTTAATTCCATCTTTATCTTCATTAGTTGCTTTACACCTTATTTTTTTTTAGATTTATTATTGAGTTTTAAATTAATATCTTTAATTTGTTGTGTAATTATCTTTTTTCTTTCATGTACATTTTTATCGATTTCTTGTTCTTTTTCTATTTAAATTTTGTTTCTCTCTTTTTCCTGCTTTTTGAAAAATGTTCTTCTACAATTTTTTTTCGTGCTCCTTTTTCGAGATTTTTAATTAAATCTACAACGGAAGTTCGAATTGAACCACTTTCATTATTATTCTTCTTAGATATTTTAAACTTAGGGGCAGTAAAATATTCTACATACATTGTACAAGCTAATAGAAGACTAATTGTACGTACATTTAGTTAAATAATTTTCCATTTAAGTGTAAAACAACGAGTTGATTTAAGGTGTATGTACATCGAGTGTAAGCTTATACATAGTTGGACAGCTACTGCCATCGCGTTCCAGTATAGAGTATTTATATTTAAAAACAGTTCTAAACTTGGATATCTAATATTTGAATTAATAATTATTATTCAAGTTATGTCTGACAGCCAATTTATTTCAAAACATCAATATTATTATGCGTGATAATTAGTTTCTGTCTGAGGGCTTAAATGATATCCTTATTGCTAATAAAAGTTCAAATTGTAAATGCACATGATTCGCATGAAAACAGATTATTTTGTATACTGTTTTCAGATAAACTTTGAATTTATTTTTAAATTTCAATTGATATCTTAAACAAATAATATTCACGCCTACTTGTAGCTAAGGCCTCACAATATATAAAATAATTATTTAATCTCTTAATTATTGGTTTTACTAAGGTGAAGTGGGGTAAGTACAGACTGGTTTTTGTAAAGTTGGATTTTAAACTTATGTATTTTCAGTCTGGCATGTAAATTCTTAACGCTGTCGGTATCAAACGCTTTGCACAGCTATTACTGGTGAATTAATATTCCGTAGGATTCTAATTTTTCATGAAAATTTTCATTTTGATGGGATATTGTACAAAATGTCAACTACTCTGCACTTTCCCCCGAAAATGGGACAAGAGCGCCATTAGAGTTAAAAATGCATTCAAACCTTGTTTCACGTGGAACAGGGCGAGAGCAGAATTATTAACAAGCCTGCTATGAAATGTTTTGTTGCATTTTATTGCATTTTATTGCATTAAATTAGGAAAACACTTTTATTCTTGGACGACATCTATGTCGAATAGTTCATATTAACTTATAAAGCATTAATAAATACAAGCTAGAGAAATTTCGCTCATATTATAATAAAAATAACCAGTATATGCACTTTCCCCGTTTACGCACTTACCTCAGTCCACCTTATACAAATTCAATGGTCCAGATTTAGGCATCACTTTTGGCTTGTCCACGCTTAGGACATTTCATCTTATTTTTGCACACCCGTCGTGTCGGAGAGGAGGAGGAGGAGGAGGAGGAAGAGAACGGAACGGAGGTTGCACCAAGCAACCTGAACTCACCTGGGTAGATTTGTCGATCGATGACGTCACCCTCGACGAAACAGGCACTCCTGTATGCATCTACCTGCGGCCATGTACGCGTGTTCGATGCTCGCGAATAAAAAAAGGATAAAACGGACTGGAAAGAAGAAGAGGCACGGCGAAGGCAAGCAATCGGCCAACGAACTCGCCCAGCTAGCTTGATACACCTCTTTCTCTTTCATCCTCTATTTCTCTCGTTCTCGCCGCGGTCCTCTTCGTCTCGATTCCGCGACTCATACTGGTCCGCGCTCTGTTCCCTTCTCCCTTTCTCTCTTCCACTCCTTCTCTACTTTTTCTGTCCCGTCGTTTCTTCACCCGACCTTCTTCCCTCGCGACTTTTCCTCTGTCCCATCTAATCTCGCGATCTCCATCTGACCTTGCTCCCCGGCGCAACCGTGAACGTGTGTGTCACTCGGGTCCTAGATAAGCCAGAGCAAATGAGAAGTTATCGCAGGTGCGCGGCCAGTTTATAAAAAGGACCGACCAACCAGAGGTGGGATTGGACTTAAGCTTCTTTGCGAATTACTGGATTATTCGGAATTCGAGATCGATGGTTTACATCCGTTGAACACATTCCTAAATAAAAGGATAGCGTTCGTTAAGATTTAGGGGAGACCGGGGCCACAAGTTCCGATTTTGAAGAAACGTATAAAATGATATAGAAATAGGATAGATATTGTCATCTTTAACGGGTAATTTATTGTTAAATTTATTATATTTTGAACATCTAAAACATCTTTATTATATTTTGAACATCTTCTGATTTATCGATAATACAGAAATGGGGGGTTTTCAGTAGACAATACCGATAGATAAAAGATCGATCTAGGGCGCTATCGCCTTCAAAAATCCTATTTTTTCGTTTACGAGGCGGAATTTGCATTATTCGACAGGATGTAGCTGACGCAGCTTTATGAAAATAGCTACATTCGCAACTTTATGCTTCCAAATAATGGAAATTACGCCTCGTTACTGCGGTAGAATCGTTTCCAGGATTGCAAGGATGAGGTTTTCGGGTTTTCATTTCTCGATAAAAGAAAAATGGGGTTCTTAGTAGTCAAAAAAGCTAGACAAAAGATCGATCTAGTACGCTACCGCCCTCAAAAGTCATATTTTATCTCTCACGACGCGTAACTTGCATTATTCAGAAGCATACAACGGCGCATGTAGCTATTTACATAGCTACATGCTACCGAATAATGCAAATTACGCATCGTATACGAAAAAATATTACTTTTGAGGACGATAACGTCCTAGATCGATCTTTTGTCCAGCGTTTTTGACTTCTGATAAACCCCATTTTTGTTTTATCGAGACCTGAGCACCCGAATCCCGCACCCTTGCAATCCTGGAAACGTATCTACCGCATTAACGAGGCGTAATTTTTTATTATTTGGAAGCATACATCTGCGACAGCTACATCCTGCCGAATAATGCAAATTACACCTCGTAAACGTAAAAATAGGTCTTTTGAGAGCGACTGCGGCGTAGATTGATCTTTCATCTAGCGCTTCTGACTACTGAAAAATACTATCTTTGCATTATCGTGAAATGAGAACGCGAATCCCGTACCCTTCCAATCATGGAAACGATTCTACCGCATTAACGTGGCGTAATTTGCAGTATTTGGAAGAATAAAGCTGCCCATGTACCTATTTTAATAAATTATGCCTCGTAAATGAAAAAATAGGTCTTTTGAGGGCGATAGTGCTCTATATCTATCTTTTATCCAGCGTTTTGGACTCCTGATAAACCCCATTTTTGTTTTATCGAGAAATGAGAACGCGAGTCCCGCATTCTTGCAATCCTAGAAACAAGTCTATCGCCTTAACAATTATTAATTTATGAACTTTTCTCATGATTAAGTATCGAGTACGAGAATTTAGCGAAGTCAAGTCGTTGATAGCGAAAGTGTAATGACATGTGTTTTATAATAATTATCATAGATATGCGCTGGGAGCAAATTTTTGTTGTAAAAGTAATTTATTTAATGTATCCCTGAAATATGATAGTACAAGTAATGAGATAGTGCACAATGAAATTAAGTGTAGTGGAAAGCAATACCATTACGACGAGCTCGAGTTGAAGACACATTTTGAAAATATTTAAAACATCTTTAAAACCCGCTATTAACTTTCTTCTGATGCTGTAATACATGCTCTTTATCCGTTGAATCTCGGTCGCGCGCTTCTCGTTTAATTAACGAGGATACTAATTGTGTAGTTCTAGAATACTACAGTACACATGCTAACATTGTAATTATAGTGTTTTTACGAGTAAACACTAGGGATTACGTTTCTCCGACTCACGCGTTGCTGTTTCTTTTCCGCACAAATCAGTCAACTTTTTCCTGTTACTATTTAGCTACACAGTTTTGTGCTATATTCTCCTAAAGACATTAATATTGCCAGTTTTAAATCTTTCCATACGAAATACGTATTTTTTCAAATTTTTGGAGATGTCTAATTTTTTTTTAACATATACGCATAATCCGATGAATCTGAAAAAAATACACATTAATAATCCCGATGAGACGCAACTAACATTATAATATAAACGTGGTACTCTGAAAACTTTAATATAAAATCGGCAATTTTATGTTTCGGGATTTAAAGAAATCGATTTTATAACAAAAAATTCTGGAATAATTCATTGTCGTGTGTGCTATTAGGTAGAATATTCGTTCAAATAGAGCATAATTCAATTTCCATTAGATATGTTAAATTTTATAAATATAGTAAACAAGTTAGTTTTTTACTCATAACTAAATCGGTAAAATTAGAACATATTCATATTTGCAAATGATCGAATTCATATTACAGCCCAATATTATTTCACGTGTACCTCTTCTAGTATAATTTACATATTCTAGTAAATTTTATTCGATAGTGTTTTTAAAAATAACACGACATTTAATTTCTTATGTCCAATATAGTGTATGTGTTGGTATATATTCTGTCAAGGTAAAACATTTGGCCTTTTACTGTACTTTGTGGAAAACCCCACATCCTAGGTATATTTGGAAATACCAGATTCCCCTTCATTTTACAGCATGCTGTCCTTCCTTCATCGCGTTTAGGCGTTAGTTTAAATCGTGCGCCCGTCTTTTAGACACCAACGACAACGTCTTTTCATACTTCAAATATATTTCTTCCATCGTCCTCGTATATAATTATTTACATGTAACCTCTCAACATATTCAAACATCATAAAGTTGAATAGTTAATTAATTATATATATCGATCGTAAATTATCTTATAAGATATTAGGAATTTTATTTATCGGCGCAAAGGTTCGATCATTTTCTACGCAACAAATAGCTATATTGTAGGATTACACAAACGCTGGATTCGAATATGAATCACTGGCTACAAGACCACGTTTGCTATTAAAAATGTTTAAGTTTGCCTATCATAAAGTTTACCTCGAAGAACAATTTTTCTAGAATTAAGAATTCAGGATTTTCTTGCATTAAAAACTTTTTACTTATTTACTCTGTGCAAAATCTAACCAAACAGAAGTTAAAACCATTTCTGTGTATTTTCAAAAAAATTTGTCCTTGTTTTTTTCTTCTACGATGAACAAAAACAAAATGAACTGGTATTCTCTTTCCTCTAATGTTGTTTTTGAATTTCGAAACATTTTTTGCTGCAACACGTGTCATTAGAGGCAACGACCGGAGATAAGAATAGGCGGTGCGGTCATTAAAAAAACCTTCTGAGAAATCGAGCGGCTGTTCTACAGGTCTTTTTGGAGTACATACGAATTTTTCAGTCGGCGACTTTAATATGACTCTCGGGCGTTGTGCCAAGATTTTTGTCATTGCATCTGAACGGCTAGTGTATTAGTTAAACAAATATTTCTGCATCTTTTGGAAAACGATATCTTAACCAGTTAACTGCGTTCAACGTGTATACACGTCAATCCAAATCTCTATTGCGGTGCAATATCAATAACCTTTTCAAGAATGAATTGTTAATTTTTTATCAAATAAAAATGTAAACTTCATAATAAAACCATTTCTCCTGCGTTCGACGCGTAGACACGCCATTGTTTGATTTTAATTCCGCACTCTGTGAGGGATTTTTAAAACTAAACCCCCCAGTTAAGAGGTTAAAATCAAATAGGAATTCTATTGGTTTGGCAAGAAAGTAATTTCGGTATTTTAAGGTGAAATAGCACACAATTTTTTTATTCAAGCAATAAACTTTAACGAATATTTTCCCTTTTGATCGACGATCATTTGCCAAAAAGAATAAATAAGGAAATATTATATTGATTATAATTCATCGCTTGAATAAGAAATTCGGTTTTATTTCACCTTAAAATATCAAAATTACTTTTCTGCGAACCCAATACAATTTAACTTACTTTCTAATAATTAATACTGCAAATATTAACAGATGCAGATTCATTTGTCTCGATGGAAGTAGATCGATTTTTATGGAATACGTATGCATACCATCGTCCTTGCTCTCTATTAGATCCTTGACATGCATTTATTAGAAAAATAGTATTGTATCTTTCAATTGATACGTTCTTTCTTACGTGACATTGTTTTTAATATAATACAAATGATTCATTCATTGCAGTATCGGAAAGTAGAGAATTAACTTTTAATATAAACTCTTAAACAATATATAGTTTATACAGAAACACAGTATTGTATCTTTCAATTGATACGTTCTTTCTTACGTGACATTGTTTTTAATATAATACAAATGATTCATTCATTACAGTATCCGAAAGTAGAGAATTAACTTTTAATATAAACTCTTAAACAATATATAGTGTATACAGAAACACAGTATTGTATCTTTCAATTGATACGTTCTTTCTTACGTGACATTGTCTTTAATATAATACAAATGATTCATTCATTACAGTATCGGAAGGTGGAGAATTAACTTTTAATATAAACTCTTAAACAATATATAGTTTATACAGAAACAAAGTATTGTATCTTTCAATTGATACGTTCTTTCTTACGTGACATTGTTTTTAATATAATACAAATGATTCATCCATTACAGTATCGGAAAGTGGAGAATTGACATTTAATATAAACTCTTAAACAATATATAGTTTATACAGAAACACAGTATTGTATCTTTCGTACGCGACTTTGTCTTTAATATAATACAAATGATTCATCCATTACAGTATCGGAAAGTGGAGAATTGACAATTTACTTTCTTGTCAACCCAATAGTAGCAAGTGAATATTTAAACGGGAATCATTGGCGAATGCAGCTGTAAGTTGTGTTGTAGCAAAATCGACTTATGGACTAATTAATCCAATGAATCGCATTATTGCAAAATCATGCACTATTTATAATCGTATTGATTTTTTCAATAATTCTTTACTAAAATTTAAAATGCAACTGTGCAGGATTATATGATAATACCATATCGATTGTACCACTATCTAAATTTTCCTTTCTGTGCATGTCCCTTCTTTGTTATTATACGAGTAGTCTGTATCTTCCACATGTGTAAAAAGGGCTTCAGCCCGTTTATAATAAATAATAATAATAATAATAATAATAATAATAATATTATTATGGGTCAGAAAGAGTACTAACATTTACTCGCAGAAATTATTAGAGCGCAATGCACTGTTGTTTGCAAATTCCGGCACAAGGGCCGGAGGCCGTAAGATCCCAGAGATATAATAGAGTGCCTATCTAGTTAGGTATAATACGTGCCATTTTAGGTAGAAGTAAACGTACCTGAACCGCTCCGTTTATATCGTTTCTCCTTGTGAGCATACTTAATGCGACTCCGTAATTGCGCTTCCACAAAGTAATCGTTAGCGCGAGACGGCATAATTACCGAACAACCCCAGGGCAAACTTCGCTCCACGAGGGCAGATAATTCCAACTACATAATAGTCCCAGAGCACGTGTCGCACGTTACGAATTACGTTTTTGCAAATAAAATTGCGTCTCCGCGCACGTGCGTCTTTCTAGGGTAAACCACTTTTGTTGACTCAACGAATGACGCGGTGAATAAATTCATTGGCTGAAACCGTTCCGAATCTATCCTACGAGTTCGCGCAAGTGCACTTCTACAGTGCTGTTCACTTGATTAATATCGGGTGAAAATATACATATATAAAATATACATTCGATGTATTTTGATTTATTTCGATATAATTCAATTTATTTCGATATAATTCCATTTCTATTACTATTTACTTCGATTTATTTCGATTTATTTTCGATTTACTTCGATATATTCCGATTAATTTCTATGTAAATCAATATATTTCGATTTATTCTGGTTTATTTCGATGTATTACGATTTTTTTCGATTAATTCTGTTAGTCTCAATGTATTTTGATGTTTTTCGATTTATTTCGATATAATTCCTTTCATTTGGATATAGTTCGATTTATTTCGATTTATTTCGATTTATTCCGGCTTATTTCGATGTATTACGATGTATTTCGATATAATTCTATTTTTATTACTGTTTACTTCGATTTATTTCGATTTATTTTCGATGTACTTCGATATATTCCGATTAATTTCTATGTAAATCAATATATTTCGATTTATTTCGATTTATTCTGGTTTATTTCGATGTATTACGATTTTTTTCGATTAATTCTGTTAGTCTCAATGTGTTTTGATGTTTTTCGATTTATTTCGATATATTTCGATTTATTTCGATAGAATTCTTTTCATTTGGATATAGTTCGATTTATTTCTGTTTATTTCGATTTATTTCGATTTATTTCGATTTATTTCGATGTATTACGATTTATTTCGATTTATTCTGTTAATTTAGATGTATTTACAGTGGGTGTACAAAGTATTCGTACCCCTTTTAAAATTGAATAACTTTTTTATAATTGTACCAAACGACCTGATTTTTTATAATCAATTAGAAGAATTGGTTTACGAAATGATATGCAAATAAGATTTTCCAAAAATTATAATTTACAAGGCGTAATGCAAAAATAAAAAAGGCATTTTTTAAAACTCTTTTATTTGGACCCTTAAAGAAAATTTAAAATATATGTTTTGTAGATCTATAGTAGTTACACGCATTCTGAAAACTTCATCGAAATCGATTAGCATACACACGAGCTACAAGCGGTTAAAAATGGTGAAAATTTTACACGGCTTCAAATCCATAGAATCGTGCATCTTTCTCATGCGTGTCGTTTTTTCCTGATTCGAACGATTTCGATGAAATTTTCAGCATGTTTATAACTAACATAGATCTACAAAACATATATTTTAAATTTTCATTGAGGACCCAGATAAAAAAGTTTAAAAAAATGTCTTTTATTTTAGCATATAACCTTGTAAATTATAATTCTCGGGAAATATTTTTTGCATATCATTTCGTAAACCAATGCTTCTAATTGATGATAAAAAATCAGATCGTTTGGTATAATTATAAAAAAGTTATTCTATTTTAAAAGGTGTACGAATACTTTCTACGCCCACTAAAAGTTTACATCGAAGAAAGGAATTGCGGGCAATATTCTTGCTTATTAGTTAAATTCGTTTATAATATGAATTTGTAAGTGATATATGTTTACATCGATATGTATACTTGCAAGAAACTTTAATAAGATGCTTCCACATGAATAGCCTCACATTGTTTAGTCACCGATAGTTGTCGCTTTGCGATAGATCAGACAAGACATATCCGCAACAAGTTTACATTTCACATCTATATTGAATATTATAACCATTATTTTTTGTATCATTATTATCATTCTGCTAATATGGGTCGCGGAAAGTCATTCACTGTTGAGGAAATTGAAAAAATTAAAGTTGTAAAAGAAGAAGGGTATTCAAACCGAGAAATCGGAAAAAGAATTAATAGGGGAGTGCAAAAGTAATTAATCATTTCTGTATTAACCCTGGAAATTATGGAAAAAATTATAAAGGGAGAACAAAAGGAGCAACAACGGAGAGGAAAAGGAGATCAATTTTACGTAAAATTTCGAATGCAGCAGTTTCCCTAAAGGGAGTAGACTAGATGATTTGTGTGGACACCACACACCGCTAGACGCATGCACGTACACGAAAATTACAAGGTCCAGTATTAACAAAATTGCGTCTCGCTTATGCACATTGGGGACCTCTCCATAGTCGCAATCGCTAGATAAAAGATGAATCTAGCGCGCTTACTATTCCAGAAAGCCTAATTTAGCGTTTTTTAGGCGATATTCGCATTATTCGACAGAATTTAGCGGAGCCGCGAGAAGAAATGCTGGATCAAATGAAAATGCAGCAGTGTCGCGGCAATCAATTTTGCTAATATTGGACCTTGCAATTTTCGTGTACGTACATGCGTCTAGAGGTGTGTGGTGTCCACACAAATCATTTAGTCAACTCCCAAAAACAGGAAGTTGAAACAAAAGCGTCACTTTCAACTATTAGAAGTGTCATACAAAGTGCTCCATACATAAAACCCAAGAAAATGCAAAGAAAACCTGCGTTAATGAGAAGGTATATTGAATCCCGACTCCAATTTGCTAGACCGCATACGAGTTGGATTCAACAATGGCACGATATAATTTTCTCAGATGAGAAGAAATTCAATCTGGACGAACCAGACGGATTTTCCCGCTACTATCATGATTTACGGAATCGAATTATTTCTCGACGTAATTTGTTATTTGGAGTATTCGAGGCTATTCAAGTGAAAAGCACTGTATTTCTATAGCAGAAAATTGCAATGTTACTTTTTCGCGTGCACAGCTTTCGAAAATGTAGAGAGGGAGGTCAGAATTGTGCGTACCTGAACGGCGTCTTAACCGTGAAAGTTTCACTGCCGCGTACCTGACCGAACAATGGAAAATGTCCTCGCCAGCGATCGACTTAATTACGGAAAGCCGAAGTTCTTGAAAAGGGTCTTCCAGCGAGGGCCCCACCACGCACACCTGACCAAGCGTATATACCTGCCCCCTTCGGTCATGGGAACCTGCCCTTAGGTAGCCTGGGGCTAGGGTTTCCAATGTGCTACGGAACAGATGTCGATTGTCCGTCCTTTTTGTCGTTCCTGCAGGTTACGCGCACCTTGTCCACGTTTCCTACGATTCTCCCACGCTGAACGTATTGTACGATTCTCTCTTTCTCTCTTTCTCTCTATTATTGCATAGAACGTGCTAGTATTCAGTTCGATTCAACGCACATCCCAATAATGCTCGTAGATTCATCGCTTTCAACGCTATCGCATTCAAACTCGAAATGATTGAGGCTTGTCACGAAGCCGTTCCCAGATAGCCGACTCTTAATTGTTTATTTGTCGCCATACGCGTGTCAGACTGAACATCACTCGATGCTGTCAGTGGGACAAGGATTTTGAATTTTCATTCGTGTTTATTCGTAAACATACAGATACTCGAATTAACCCTTTGCACTCGAAGCTATTTTCATTCGAAAATCAAACATTTGTTCCGATCTAGAATGATTCCATTATATATGATTTTTTGTCATTTCATGGATATGAAATTGATACAATACCTTATACAATAGTTAAATGTTTATTAATTGATTAGATACTAACATATTTAATCATGCAAACAAGATTTTGAACAATGTTATAGCAATTTATTGGTGACTCTGAGTCACCACTCGAGTGCCAAGGGTTAATATTCGGACGATCTAAAAAGGACGAGAACTTTTTTAATATTGTGCTGTACGATTTGAACTTTTTTTAGGAAGCTAGAGCAATTAGTTTATTACAGGATGTGAACATTTTTTTCAGTTCTATTCATACAGCCTTCTTGCTTATCAGTTCGTCGGAATTTTTCGACAGTTCACAATTGCAGGATGTGATTTGCGGGGTTGACGACAGCGATCGCCCTCTCGTCCAAGAGATCATTTCTTACTATATTACAGATTGATGCACCAGTGAACGTGTGTCTTTTGAACTGGCGTAAATTAATGAATTTAGTCGCGTGATTGAGCTACCCTTTTCCTCCCCTAAGCGAAAGGAGGTAGAAAGAGCGCTCGAGTTGTATGGTGCATCTGAACTATTGGGTTGTTCGGAAAGTAATTTCGTTTTTTTTTTCTGTGAAAATGAAAGACAATTTTCGTATAATGAACAAATATTTTATTAAATTATATATTGGCCATTCTGGTCCAATACCTTTTGCCATCTTTCTGGTAGTAGCATGATTACACGCTCATAAAATTTTTGGTCTTTGCTAGCAAAAAACTGATCGAGATGGTTTTTGACCTCCTCGTTCGAAGCGAAGGTTTTACCGTCTAAAAAATTTTTCAGTGACCGGAACAAATAATAATCCGAAGGTGCCAGATCTGGAGAATATAGTGGGTGTGGCATTGTATCCCATTCAAGCTGTGCAAGCTTTTGGCGAGTGACCAAACTTGTATGAGGTCTCGCATTATCTTGGTGGAACGCTACACCTTTTCTGTTGATTCATTCTGGCCTTTTCTGTTGAAGCGCATCATTCAGTTTGTCCAGCTGATGACAGTAGACTTACGAATTAAAAAAAAAAAATTGCAAACCAGTTCTGGCACTGGCGTACTGTCAACTCATCTTCTCCATACACATCGGTTAATTTCTTCCTGGCTCGAATAGCATTTTCACCTTTTCTATAGTAAAAAAGTAAAATATGACGAAAATGCTGCTTATTGCTCTCCATATTTAAAAGGGCACCAACCAAAAACTACTGCGTAGAATCAATTGGACTTTTTCACACACAAGTCTTGCTATATCAGCTCTCAAAACATATAATGATTATGCGGCTTAAGTGTGAAGTTGGGTACAAAAAAATACAATTAAATTCTCTGTCGGGGAAAAACGAAATTACTTTCCGAACCACCCAATAGTATGCGAAAGAAATTGACGCATAGAAAGTAAATGGTTGGCCACCCCTGATCTACCAGTTACTTTTAAGGGAGTAGACTCCTTTTTCAAGGATAGCAAGGATGCGGGATTTGCGTTCTCATTTCTGATAATACGAAAATGGGGGGTTTCAGTAGTCAAAAACGCTAGATAAAGGATCGATCTAGCTCACTATCGCCCTCAAAATTCCTATTTTTTTGTTTACGAGGCGTAATTTGCATTATTCGGCAGCATGTAGCTGTCGCAACTTTATGAAAATAGCTACATGCGCAGTTGTGTGCTTCCAAATAGTGCAAATTATGCCTCGTGAACGCAAAAATAGAACTTTTGTGGGATGTAGCGCCGTAGATCGATCTTTTGTCTAGCGTTTTTGACTACTGAAAACCCCCATTTTTGTATTATTGATAAATGAGAACTCGAATCCCGCACCCCTTGCAACCCCTTTTTTTTTGTTAAGAGTGAGGATAAAACGGCGTGCCGTAAACACACTTCACCCGGGACGGTCAATGGACCGCCCCTCTACCAAGTAGTTGATGCCCGAGCTTATGAAGGACTAAGGGCCTCCTATTTTCGTATTGCTTTTTAGTCCTCGTTCCTCAGGTCCGCTATCAGGCCTGTTCTTGTCTATCCGCACCCTTGCAATCCTGGAAACGATTCTACCGCATTAACGAGGCGTAATTTGCATTATTTGGAAGCATAAAGCTGCGCATGTAGCTATTTTCATAAAGCTGCGACAGCTACATGCTGCCAAATAATGCCAATTACGCCTCGCAAACGAGAAAATAGGAGTTTTGAGGGCGATGGTGCTCAGGACGATCTTTTATCTAGCGATTTTGACTACTGAAACCCCCCATTTTTGTATTATCGAGAAATAAGGACACGAATCCCGCATCCTTGCAATCCTGAAAACAATTCTACCGAATTAACGAGCAGTAATTTGCATTATTTGGAAGCATAAAGCTGCGCATGTAGCTATTTTCATAAAGCTGCGACAGCTACGTGCTGCCAAATAATGCAAATTACACCGCAAAAACAAAAATAGGAATTTTGAGGGCGATGGCGCTCGAGATCGATCTTTTATCTAGCGTTTTTGACTACTGAAAACCCCCTTTTGTATTATCGAGAATTAAGGACACGAATCCCGCATCCTTGCAATCCTGGAAACAATTCTACCGCATTAACGAGGTGTAATTTGCATTATTTGGAAACATAAAGCTGCGCATGTAGCTATTTTCATAAAGCTGCGACAGCTACATGCTGACAAATAATGCAAATTACACCTCGCAAACGAAAAGAGGAATTTTGAGGGCGATGGCGCTCGAGATCGATCTTTTATCTAGCGTTTTTGACTACTGAAACCCCCCATTTTTGTATTATCGAGAAATAAGGACACGAATCCCGCATCCTTGCAATCCTGGAAACAATTCTACCGCATTAACGAGCCGTAATTTGCATTATTTGGAAGCATAAAGCTGCGACAGCTACATGCTTCCGAATAATGCAAATTACGCCTCGTAAACGAAAAAATAGAACTTGAGAGGGCGATAGTACCCTAGATCAATCTTTTATTTAGGGTTTTTGGCTATTGAAAACCCCTATTTTTGTATTATCGAGAAATGAGACCGCGAACCCGCATCCTTGCATCCTGGAAACAATTCTACCGCATTAACGAGGCGTAATTTGCATTATTTGGAAGCATAAAGCTGCGCATGTTGGTATTTTCATAAAGCTGCGACAGCTACATGCTGCCAAATAATGCAAATTACGCCTCGCAAACGAAAAAATAGGAATTTTGAGGGCGATGGCGTCCGAGATCGATCTTTTATCTAGCGTTTTTGACTACTGAAACCCCCCATTTTTGTATTATCGAGAAATAAGGACACGAATCCCGCACCCTTGCAATCCTGGAAACGAGTCTACCGCCTTATGGCTCGGTAGGTTTTGTATTAAGAGTGTCCACTTAATATTATCCATAACTGTATATTTTGAGTAATATACACAT
This sequence comes from Lasioglossum figueresi, assembly GCA_028455805.1. Classification (NCBI taxonomy): domain Eukaryota; kingdom Metazoa; phylum Arthropoda; class Insecta; order Hymenoptera; family Halictidae; genus Lasioglossum; species Lasioglossum figueresi. Next base: position 2,531,723 of record CM052201.1, read on the forward strand.
ATCGCATTTGTAATTACAGCAGCAGTGGTTTTGTTTAATAAGTAATTTTCAAACGGTTCGATTTTCCGAACCTGCTCGTTCCCAATTATTTCGGATAATCGAGGTAATGATTGGTTGAAATAATTATCACTCGGAACAATGAACGTTCCAATCAACCTGCGAAAGGCAAGAATACGTACGATTGTTCGTTCTATTTTCATTCGGAGATCCGTAATTATTCGAAATGATCCAGATCTTTAGGACTTCCTGTCGGTTCGGTTACAGGGGGCTTTACTGTTACTTCACACAAATAGATAAGAGTTCACGCGAGGCGCGTTAATTCCTGCACTTCGAGTATGTCTCATCTAGAATTTCCGTGATTCTCCCACGTTCAAGGAGAGAGGCATTGTTCAGTTGTCGAGGGCTCGGCGTTGAATGCGAAACAAGCGTATCCTGGTCCGTGAGTTTGCATAAATCCACCGGTTTCGTGTATCCTGAAAAGGCTTGAACGGCCGAGCCCCTCGACGTCTTAGATACACTTCTACACGGTACGCACAGGTACATCGAGCGGTTATTCGATATATAAAGACGTCTCTACGGCCTAGCATGGGATTACGAGTGGGAGGGATAACGAACAGAATTTTCATCGTTGTAAATACGTTTGTATCGCGCATGATTTGTTTCAACGACCGGCGGTACCGAAGGTACCGCTTTCCTTTCTCTTTCAACCTTTTGTAGGCCGTCATCTCCGAGACGTGGAAACAAATTTTTCGTTGTCGAACATTGTGTGTTGGTAAAGTCTACCGGAAATTAATCACCACTTTCTAGCTTTCAAATTTTTATAGCTAACAGCAGGTTGATATTCATGTTTATGGGCGCACGATACGAGTAGTATCCATTCAGTTACAGCAGGCATGTCAAACTCTTACCACCAAGGGCCTTATTAACCGTTTGAGTCCCAAACAGCGCGTTCGCGCTCTTCAGATTTTGTGTCGAAAAATCCTAGTACATTTCGAGCGCTGTGGACAACTGACGGTGCAGTCACCGACTGACGAAGTAGCGCGCTCAGATTTACTGACGCACGTAAATCACACGCTCCTTTTTCAAATGTAAATAATACATTTTACAATAGGTACAATATTACAATAATAGTACTCATTTCGTACTCATTTCGAGAAAGCGCGGTCGCGCTGTTCGGGATTTTTCGACAGTGTTTTTTCAATACCCCTTGGGACTCAAACGGTTAAGTAATAGGTTCGGGAAAAAGTTTCTTCGTATTTTAATGCAAAAATGAATCAAGCTATTTCCATAGTTTAAATGAAGTTTATTATATCAAGTACGTGCCGTTTTGATCGATCACCTTTTGCCGTTTTTGAGATAAAACCATAATCCCGTCGCTGTATGTTCACTGTGTGTTCTGTGATTTCTGAGCGAAAAACTACAGACACGTGATTTTTACAGGCCTCTTTTGAAATCAACTTTACACCATTAAGGGAATAGACTCGATGAGTTGTGTGATACACCACACACCGCTAGACGCATGTACGTACACGAGAATTGCAAGGGTCCGGGATATGGAAAGCCTAATTTTCCGTTTTTCAGGCGATATTCGCATTATTCGACAGAATTTAGCGGAGCCGCAGGAGAAGAAATGCTGAAACAAATGAAAATGCAGCACTGTCGCGCCAGCATTTCTTCTCGCGGCTCCGCTAAATTCTGTCGAATAATACGAATATCGCTTGAAAAACGCAAAATTAGGCTTTCTGGGATAGTAAGCGCGCTAGATGCACCTTTTATCTAGCGATTGCGACTATGGGGAGGTCCCCAATATGCATTAGCGAGGCGCTATTTTCCATGTCCCGGACCATTGCAATTCTCGTGTACGTACATGCGTCTAGCGGTATGTGGTGTACCACACAACTCATCGAATCTATTCCCTTAAGAGAGTTCTGTAGAGACGTAGAAACCGAAACAAATGGTAATGTGTTGGTGCAATATCAGGACTATACACGGTGGGTGTGTATTTCAACTTTTCCGATTCACTACTCAAAGGTTTCGAGAACACAACGTTATTGTCAGATACTGCATGCCCTTACTATCCTATACTCGCTTTCGCCTGGGCCTTCCTAACAATAAGGGCCTGAGTGCCACATGTACAACACGTTACAGCGAGAGTCCCATCGTCGACCGATTTGTACCAACGATGGTAATTTCCCAAACTCTGAGTTGTCCCCGCTCATTAATCTTAACCATCCTCACAATTCTCTTCTTTCTCTTTCCGTCCTCCTATTACAACTATATTCCTACAAGACTCGACCCATTCTTGACGTAGACCAGACATCCTCGCTAGCGACCATCCCTGGTTAATCTACCAACCATACCTTGTTTCTCTACCGACCATCCCTTGTTTCTCTACCAACCAACTTTCACTTTTCCTCCCGTACAATTCCCCTATACTAATGACGTCCTTTCCATTTTTCCTAACGATCTCAACAGCAGAATTCATCCGATCTTGAAACCGTTCACATCGTTAGCAGTAAAATAGAGACCTCCAACAAATTCCTAAAGTTATCCTTCTTTCCGGATCACGACATTACTTTATTGAAGCTTGAATCAGCGAAACGTGCCGTAGCAGAGGTTATCGTCGACTAACTCGATACAGGACTTTTGGGGTCTTATATGCTAGTGGATAATCTTATTTGAGGTACAAAGGTTTGGGCTTTTTTGATAGGGCAAGGTATTGGGTCGCTGATTCAGTCATGGACTTGGGCCTGGTGACGTATTGCTAGGGTCGATATCTTGGTCTTATTGGGCCGTGACAGGTGCATCAAAACTTCCGAGCCATGCTCTCTTAATTTTTGACGGGTCGCCAAAGATGTGTGGGGTCTGGTATTATCGCGATGGAAGACGACGCCTCTCCTGTTTATCAATTCCGGTCGGTTTCTCACGATTACTTGACGTAATCTTTCCAGTTGTTGACGGTAGAGGTTCGAATCAATCGTTTGTCCGGATGGCAGCAGCTCGTAGTGAATGATTCCTTTATGATCCCATCAAACGCACGGCATCACCTTTCTTGGTGTCAATCCTGGCTTCGCCACGGTTTGCGGAGCTTCGCCTAGCTTCCACCACGATCTTTTTCGTACATTATTGTCGCAAGTGATCCATTTTTCATCGTCTGTAATGAGCCGTTTCAAAACAGGGTCGATTTTGTTTCGTGTTAGCGACGACTCGCAAATTGAAATTCGGTCCATTAAAGTTTTCAATGTTAACTCATGAGGCACCCAAACATCGAGCTGTTTTTGTACCCAGCCTTCTTTAAATGGTTTAGAACTGTTTTGTGGTCGATGTTTAGTTCCTTACCGATATCACGATTGCTAATGTGCCGGTCTTGCTCAACTGTTTGCATGATTTCATCGACTTTTTCAATGATTGGTCGACCAGAACGAGGTGTATCTTTGACATCAAAATTTTCAGATTCAAAACGCTTGAACCAACTTTGTCCCACATGTACTGATATTGTAGCACGTCCATAAACATCACAAATTTTTTTAGCAGCTTCAATCGCATTCTTTTCTTTTTAGTAATAAAATTTCAGAATGTATCGAATTTCTTCTTTATTTTCACTCATTTTCGAGACGATATAACTTTTAACTAAATAAACGAATATTACAATTTCTTGTTTCTAGTTACTCTATGATATATCACCTTTCAGACGCGCCCAAGCAATGCCAGATCCAATTAATATTAACAGAGTCATGACATGGTAAGACCATCTATCGGGAGGATACGAAGAAACTTTTACCCCTTTTTAACCATTAATTATTGAATTCACTGGATTAATCACTTTCAATTGTATAATGTACATTTATGACTGGATTGCGGATTTTTATGCAAGATAAATATTGTCGGTATTCCCTGCAAGCTGCATACATTTAAGTATTTATTTCTTTCCTCAATAATTTTAATGGGTTGAAAATAGTACAACAGTGCTTCTAAATTCCTTGAATATTTTCACTCTTGCGTTTGATGTATCCATTTTTATAATTATTTCATACAAGTTAAAAATTATCGGTATTTATTGCAAGCTGTATACATTTAGGTATTCATTTCTTTTCTCGATAATTTTGTTTTGCTCATTTTCGCCATAAATGCATAAAATAAGGAGCCTAATTATACATACGTGTAATACATTAATATATTACACAAGGAGATTCTCAGGAGACTGTTTTTACGTTTCCGGTACAATAGAGAAAATCGTTTTCTTAATAATTCCAAATAAGAAATAAACATATCTAGTTTACTAATCAATTTGAATCATGTGATGTACTATTAAAACATTGCTTTAGAAAGTAGAAATACTTTATTTCATGGAGTCATCGTTTATAACACTTCTGAGACCTGTTTCTTTAAATGACTTCTTCTGCAAAAGTAAAAATAAATTATATGATATTAAAATATGCGTATAGGTAAAAATCTTTAAGAGAAAGTTTGTTAGTAATTGCATGAAATGTCATGGTCATTCAGAAAGTTATTGTAGATCACGATAAATAGATTTGTACAGGTTTGAATTCATGAAAGTGGGAAAACTACTTTCGATCTTCTGAAATGCTCTGAATTTTATTAACACAGTTATGGACATGGTAACACCATCTATCGGGAGAATACGAAGAAACATTTTCCCCAACCTAATATTACAAATTAATTCGAGGGTCGCAATAAATCGAAATAAAGAAGAAACACATTTTTTTTGTTAACATTGCAGTTACACATACAAAATAGCATAGTACAAATACAAAACAATATTACAAAAATACATACAAAGTATATTCATGAAGTATGTTCATGAAGTATATTCACATCAGTTTGAAAAAATATTCTCATAAAAGGCAGGTGTTTGAGAATCAATATAAATGTTGAACAGATGGAATTAAAATGAAATAGTTGTCTAATTAATTCATGAATGGGCAAATTAATGGCACAGTAATTGGGACAAGTATCCTGCACGTATACATTGTACTAGGATAAGTAACGTGCAAGTAACATCAGCGTCCCGGCATCGCTCTCTTCTCTTCAGCGTTCTCTGCATGGACACTCGCGATAGGACAAGCTAATTACGATGAACGCAAGGATACTTGTGCTTTATAGCCGTGGCACGATTCTCATTGGGGCGAATGATCACATTAGATTTGGTTCGTTTAAGACGGTATTTAGGGCTCCCGATGAAAATTCTCAGCAGTCAACGAGAATGTTCCCGATCCCGGCCATTGGTTTGTTACATTTTCGCTCCCCTTTCCGAAAAAAAAACGTTGCGCATTCCTCGAATAAGGAACGTTGTGCTTCACCGGAATCCATTCGACGTTTCATAGTTCGCGTGAACTATGTGCAAAAAGTACTAATTATCCTGGACTGCATCTGACGATTGCAAAAGCATTCAGATGCCGCGGGCTGCGATTTGCTACTAACAAGCTTGCCTCCGTGAAGCGGTTCGATTTCTCTGGAACTTCGTATAGCTGTAGAGTAACCGGTATCAAGTAACACATACGTGTACTTCATTCTTCAATAACGAGACCAGTTTTGTAAGGGACTCTTGTCTGTAGGATGTTTTATTTTTCGTCGTGATAAGCCTCCAGGTTATGATACTCCCACTTTATCTATGCACCATTTAGAGCAGCGGATATGATTTCTTTCAACTGTTCCAGTGACCGCGGTTCTTCCTTTCTCTCCTTTCTTCGCGCAGCGCTACCTTTAGTTGTATTATGGCGGTAGACTCGTTTCCAGGATTGCAAAGGTGCGGGTTTCGCGTTCTCAATTCTCGATAATACAAGCACGGAGGTTTTCAGTAGTCAAAAACGCTAGATAAAAGATCGATCTAGGGCGCTATCTCCCTCAAAAGTTCTATTTTTTCGTTTACAAGGTGTAATTTGCATTATTCGGTAGCATGTAGCTATGAAAGTAGCTACATGCGCAGTTATATGCTTCCGTATAATACAAATTACGCATCCTAAACGAAAAAATAGGACTTTTGAGGGCGATAGTGGCCTAGATCGATCATTTATCTAGCGTTTTTGAGTACTGAAAACCCCATTGTTGTATTATCGAGTATTGAGAACCCGAATAACGCACCCTTGCAATACTGGAAACGATTCTACCGCATTAACGAGGCGTAATTTGCATTATTTGGAAGCATAAAGCTGCGCATGTAGCTATTTTTATAAAGCTGCGCCAGTAAACTAACAACGAGACAAACGAAATTTAAAGGGATATTCACCACGAAACTTTTGTCTATACTTATAATTTCACACAATCAAATTTTGCAGAAACTTCATCCTATTAATTAATATTTAACCCTTAGCACTCGAATGGTGACTCAGAGTCACCATTAAAAATTGTTGTACCATTATTCAAGATAATGTTTATATTATTAAGTACATTGGGATCTAACCAATTACTAATCATTTAAGTATTGCATGAGCTATTATATCAATTTCATATCCATAAAATGAAAAAAATCATATAGAATGGAATTATTCTAGGTCGGAGATTTTCAAGTTAAAATGACTCCGAGCGCAAAGGGTTAATATAATTACTATTACTATTACTAGTTAATATTTAAATTAATTTCACCCATTAAGAATATTAAAAATTAATTATTTATATATTTTGATTACATTATGTTATGTTACACACGTGAACCAGGTTATTACTGCAAGGAGAACGTAAGACTCGATACACAATACGCTTCAATAAATACACATACGTACTTTCATTTTTAAAATTTACTAATCATAAAATGGCTACAATGAATATACATTTTTCCATACACACAGTTTTCGTACATTACAAAGTTAACGAATTGGAAATTACTTTTAAATTAGTATTTGATGTACGTCTTTGCAATAAATAAACTTTTGATTTTCTTAACAATTAATTCACATTTGATTTGATTTGATTTTTTGTACAAAAACTTACTTAAAAATACTTTATTTGCAATAGGTTGAACTTGATTTGGAAAAGGGTGAAATTGATTTGCAAAAGGGCGTATTTGACTTGCAAAAGGGCGTATTTGACTTGCAAAAGGGTGAATTATGGAGTGCAAAACCTGTACATATATCGGAATAAAACTGTACACATATCGGAATAAAACTGTACACATATCGGAATAAAACTGTACACGTATCGGAATAAAACTGTACACATATCGGAATAAAACTGTACACATATCGGAATAAAACTGTACACATATCGGAATAAAACTGTACACATATCGGAATAAAGCTGTACACATATCGGAATAAAGCTGTACACATATCGGAATAAAGCTGTACACATATCGGAATAAATAAAACTGTACACATATCGGAATAAATAAAACTGTACACATATCGGAATAAAATTGTACACATTGTATCGGAATAAATAAAACTGTACACAT
>CM052201.1:2539233-2563758 GCA_028455805.1 Lasioglossum figueresi
GACCGCCGCGAGAGGGCCACGACGACGAAAGAGATACTTCAAGTATAAACCAAATAGTCATAACCCTTAGGTACGTCGTAGTTTTTCAAGAATCAACTCTTTATAAATTCAATTCAAACTTATATTTGGCAAATGCGGTAAAATGGTGCAAATTAGGGCTGTAACTTTTCCGAAGAAGCTTCGAAGACTTCAAAGCTTCGAAGTTTTAGAAGGAACGAAGGGACCTTCGAAGTCTTCGAAATTTCTAAATTTCGAAGTTTTGAAGCTTCGAAATTTCGCAATCTTATACCGTGTCACGATTTTTGATAAATAAAAATATTAACTGTCAGTCACCGGTGACTGACATTGAAGTTTCCGTTTGAACTTTTCGTAATTAAATTAGATTTAAAAAATTAAATTATAATTATTAAATTATATTTGCGCGAAGAAACAAGCGCAAATCCGAATGTAGATATGTAAACTCTCCACCTACCACATATCTACCGTGGCCGTCATAATAATTTACTACGGAGGTTCGAAATTAAAAACTTTGATTCTCATCGCCTTCGAATTACCAGAAAGCTAACCTTCGAAATTTCGAAGTTTCGAAGCTTCGACATTCGAATCTTCGACATTCGAATCTTCGACATTCGAATCTTCGACATTCGAATCATCGACATTCGAATCTTCGACATTCGAATCATCGACATTCGAAGCTTCGAAATCTTCGACCTTCGAAGGAAAGTTACAGCCCTAGTGCAAATAAGCCTAAAAATCGGTATGGGTGTCGTTATTGAGGTTTCTTGGGACGTTAATTACAATAAAGGCATCAATTTTTAAATCTAAGATGGCGACATGACAAAATTAAAATTATATAGGGGAGAAATGGGGGGTTGAAAGGTTTTATTTTCCGAGGGCATTAAACGGTTTCCTGTGCGAGCGAAGCCGCGGGAAAAACCTAGTATTACATATATTTAAGAATATATTTTCTAAAATGTATTTATTTCTACGCTGGATGTGTTTGTTTGTTTTTTGAATCATGAATTTTGGTGTTACTAAATTTTTTCATATAATCAAAAGTGTTCCCCGACTTCAAAAAGGTTAAGAACCACTGGCTTAGATAAATGGACGAAAGGAAAGATCATTAATTCTTTTTTGTGAAGACATTCATTTTCTAATCGCTGTGTCACTATTCGTTTTCCAGGTTATCGCGATGCGTCGTCTGTTCAAACGTCAGTCTTGTGATACCGGCCCGCAGCTAGTGTCTGCGACGCCCTTATCACAAGATGGGTCGGCGCATTTGACAATCGTCGATGACAATCCTGACCAAACGAGACGGAAAGTTCAAGACGAAACCGATGGATCGGAACGAACTTCCACCAAAGAAGTAGCTAGTGATCCTCAGAAACCATCTTCGTCGCAGACATGCATATCCAATCGCAAAGGTAATTTCATGAATTAACGCATTGAAGACCGGGGTTAGTTGACTAATGAGGGTAGTCGACTAATCCATTCTAATTGTAATACTATAAAGTAGACGATGCTAGTTTCCGCGATATTGAAACATAAGAATGACGAGCTCACCATGTAATGTGTTGTCGTGACCGAAACTTGCGTGTTATACCGATAAGAATAAAAAATCTAGAAACATCGGCGGTAAATAAATATTTTTGTTTCGACTATTTATCAATTTTTGTCCATCAAGTACTGCTTGATACTTTTTCATTATTGGTTTATGGAAATATGATACATTTACTATAATTTGAGGTATTTTATTTTATTCGGTGCATCGAGGTTATGCACGTGTGGCTCTTACAATGATAAAAATGTCGAACGGGGCTACTTGACTAGGCATAAGATTTACGTCATTCAAGAAAGATTCCTTGTCCTCGGAATCAGAAGATGATACAGAATGCTTGATCTGCAATGAATCTTACACTGACAGCGTTTGTGGTGAAAACTGAGTGCAGTGCACACGTTGCAGCAAATGGGCTCGCGAAAAATGCATCAGATGCGTGTATTAACTGTGACTAGGATGATGATTTGTAAGCCTAATTTGGCTTCATTTTGCCGACAAATCATCGTCTGATTCACTACAGTAGATATGTATGAACAAATAAAAATTTAAGCATTGTCGATGCTATTATTTTTTCTTAAACACTTGAAAGTAACTGTTAAGTCAACTGACCCCATCAGATGTGTCAACTAACCGTTTTTGACTACTGAAAGACCCCATTTTTTTTATTATCGAGTAATGAGAACGCGAATCCCGCACCCTTGCAATCCTGGAAAAAGGAGTCTACTCCCTTAAGGGGGTGAACTCGTTTCCAGAATTACAAGGGTGCGAGATGCGCCTTCTCATTTCTCGATGATGCAAAGATGGGGTCTTTCAGTAGTCGAAAGCGCTAGATAAAAGATCAATCTATTGGGTTGGCAAGAAAGTAATTAAGGTGAAATAAAACCGAATTTCTTTATTCAAACGATGAACTTTAATCGATAAACTATTTTCTTATTTACTCTTTCTCACAAAAGATCTTCGAACAAATGGAAAATTCATTAAAGTGTATTGCTTGAATAACAAAATTCAACTCTATTTCACCTTAAATTCAGAGTTGTACAGGCTTACAATTGAATTACTCCAGGAATTATAATTAGAAAGTAATTGAATTACTCCAGGAATTATAATTATAAAGTAATTGAATTACTCCAGGAATTATAATTACAAAGTAATTGAATTACTCCAGGAATTATAATTAGAAAGTAATTGAATTACTCCAAGAATTCTAATTACAAAGTAATTGAATTACTCCAGGAATTATAATTACAAAGTAATTGAATTACTCCAGGAATTGTAATTATAAAGTAATTGAATTACTTCAGGAATTATAATTAGAAAGTTATTGAATTACTCCAGGAATTATAATTACAAAGTAATTGAATTACTCCAGGAATTATAATTACAAAGTAATTGAATTACATCGTAATTCGTTCATATTGTAATTTATAATTTGGATCTTCATTCAATTAAATTACAATATAATTCGTAATTGCAATCGGAGTACAATTATAAAATACTTTATAATTAAATTACATTAATAACGAATTACAAGGACTATGAATAGAAAATACACTCCATAGACAGCAAACAAGTATATGGAAGAGAAACATCAAAGTATATCGCACTTCTTCAAAGTTCTGGGCTATAATTTTGAGAGCTGTATTTTAATTACTTTGTATTTTAATTACACATGTGATTTAAATAATTAGTAATTGAATTAATTGAAAGGTTTGAATTATGTAATTCAATTACGACATAGTTGAAATACCATATAATTTAAATACATTGTAATTCAATTAAGTAATTCAATTACAAATGTAATTGAATTAGCACAACTCTGCGCTAGGGCTATAGCCCATTTTATTATATTGTATATCAATTACACATCTGATTAAAATAATTAATAATTTAATTAATTGTAAGGTTTGAATTACGTAACTCATTTACGACGTAGTTGAATTACTATGTAATTGAAATACAATGTAATGGAAATACAATGTAATTGAAATACAATGTAATTGAAATACAATGTAATTCGATCACAATGTAATTGAATTAGCACAATTTTGCTTAAATTCCATGTTTTACAATGTTCATAAAATATATTATGAAACACCCTGTATGTATATATATATTATTTTGCTAACAAAAGTAAATTGTTGAGCTATTTGATAAGAGAATTTTTTGTGAAACTCTCATACAGCCGGTTCATTGAGAAGCCAAAGTTAACGTGCCTATTCGTTTTGCAGGAATTTCAACATGGGGAAGGAAAGTAGGTCGAAGATGGGATCAGCTGAAGAGATCGGATAGTTCAGAGTTAGTTTCAGTTTCGGGTCGAAGAAGACGATGGAGTCCGAATCGGAAAAGCTGTGGCAATGTACCGGACGAGAAAGAAACTGTAAACATTTTATTATCAAGTTTATGAGATTTATCATTCGACTGCGGATCTTTATACATTTATAGCAAAATTGAGTAGATGAAAGTCAAGTCCCATTTATTAAGGGAAGAAATAATATTCAATTTAGATTTTGTTTTTTTGCAATCGACGCAGACAATTTTTATTTTGCACAAAGATCCGCAGTCTACAATCTATCAATGGTTTTCAACCTTTTTATATCTGCGGCCTGGTTTAAACATTAAAAATCTTGTTCAGACTCCTAACCATACGGCAAAAATTTAAGTCTTTCAACACTGGTTTATAGAGTTTCTGTTTACATCAATTAGGTCAACAAACAGTCGTATCATAATTTTAAATTGAACTATACCCTCGTCTAAAAATAATGTTCACTAATTCAATTTCACTTTAATTAGAGTTCTGCGTCTGATTTGGTATAAAAATATTTCACCGTGACGATATATTGCATATAATATATCTATGTACTTATCTTCATTATATGTGTAATTATACATGTAAAATCATTCGACGTAACACATAATAAGTAAGAAGATCGATTTGTTTGGAACTTTTGACTTACACCACTTTCATAATTATCGGCACATATTACAATTCATTTCACTGATTGTTTGGCTATCCTATTTTGACTATTACAAAAAAAAATCGGGTCTCTAACTAACAATTTGTTACAATAGTTCTTCAATCACAAATATTCGGCAAGACAGCATTCTCTAAAAATAATTATCTTCTTTTGAAATTATACGGGGTGAGTCTCGTAACGTGACGATGAAAATCTACGAAAATGAGCGTATTTCCTAATAGTAGATTATTAATTTATAAATATTTCAATAATTATTCATTTTAAGTCCCACTTTGTATACCTTTTTTTTACATAAGATTTGTTAATTTATCCGAATATGGGAAAAAATGAGTGTATTTCCTAATAGTAGATTATTAATTTGTAAATATTTCAGTAATTATTCATTTTAAGTCCCACTTTGTATACCTTTTTTATACAAGATTTGCTAATTTATCCGAATTTGGGAAAAAATGAGCGTATTTCCTAATAGAAGATTATTAATTTGAAAATATTTCAGTAATTATTAATTATAAGTCCCACTTTGTATACCTTTTTTACACAAGATTTACTAATTTATCCGAATTTGGGAAAAAATGAGCGTATTTCCTAATAGAAGATTATTAATTTGAAAATATTTTAGTAATTATTAATTATAAGTCCCACTTTGTATACCTTTTTTACACAAAATTTCTTAATTTATCCGAATATGGGAAAAAATGAGTGTATTTCCTAATAGTAGATTATTAATTTGTAAGTATTTCAGTAATTATTCAATTTAAGTCCCACTTTGTATACCTTTTTTTTATACAAAATTTGTTAATTTATCCGAATTTTGGAAAAAATGAGCGTATTTCCTAATAGTAGATTATTAATTTGTAAATATTTCAGTAATTATTCATTTTAAGTCCCACTTTGTATACCTTTTTACACAGAATTTTATAATTTATTCAAATTTGGGAAAAAATATTCCATTTAAAAAAATGAAGGTGACCCTCATATCTCGATAAAACAGCAAAATCATAAAAAACAGATAGAGCACTGTTTGCCCCCCAGGAAACCATACAACTTCTATTGCAAACATTTCTAAACAATAATCAGCTTTACCGTAAATTAATTCCATGTCAATTTTCTCTTGCATTGAATGATTCATTTCAAACAGTACGTCGATACAATGATAGATAACTTAAAACTGATCGGGATTTCAAAACATTAGGTTCATCAGTATTGCGATAGTAAAAATGTTTATTTACATTCACACTCTTCAAAGCCTACGATTTCGATAGACATCATTTTTAGGTAAAACTAAACTATTCTTCGATCAGTTACGCGATGCAATAAAAAAAATGTAGGTACGTGTCAAAAAACACCGATGAACTTGATAACTTAAAAAAAAATATTCTTGTCAGATATTTGGTACATTGAAACCATACACACGACGTAAAAAGTATTTTTTGCATCACAATAACCTGAAGAGATATTTAGGTGGCCTTACGTAAAAAGGACCACCCTGTATGTATACCGTGATATACCTATTTCATGATTAAATTTTAGAATTAAAATTGAATTAGTGAAAATGATTTGTAGACAAGGGTATAATTGAACTTAAAATTATGATATGACTGTTGTCAATCTGCGTTATCAATGTCCCTATTTTTGTATACAAGAAAGTTTGTATTTCAGGGTGCGAGTGGGTCGCCGCTGGAACTACCGAAGCCAAAGAGGATCTCGAGGGTGGAATCCCTGCGGAACTTGTTCAGGAGTAGCGAGCGAAATAATAACTTCCTAGGCAGTGATGTATCGACAAGAGCCCCGATTCAAGAGGAGGACATCACTTGCATCAGCCATTACCCAATGGAAAAAGCTTTGAGCGAGGGTGCGTTAAAGAATACACCGTTTCGAAATACTCATAAGAGGAACCTGTTTAATGTACGAACAACGGCTAGCAATGAATGCGACAGGTGAGAATTTCTTTCTTTTCAGTCTTGTCTATTATAGCCCTTTGCACTCGGAGCTATTTTAACTCGAAAATTCAACATTTCTTTCGACCTAGAATAATTCCATTCGATTTGTATTACGATTGTATAAAATTATTCACTGATTTACAGAACCGACGCGTCAAAACCCTGTCAACCGACAGGCTTGGAAGAGCTGATGAACAACTTGCGACTAGGTTGTGATGAAAGCGGCTATGACTCCGACAGTACTCGAGCCGGAGCAGATTCACCGGATAGCGAAAAATCTGTACCGCCAATGTTGAAAATCCGTAGCTTCTCGATAACGTCCGAAGACTATCATGGAATCGATTTGTCGTTACCAGCCGACATATCGAACAACGAAGAAGAGGCGGCAGAAAGTGATGAAATTGGGTCAGGCTTTTCTGGTCTCAACGAAACTGTCGTCCTTGAAAAGGGCCTGCTAAATGAATCCATAAAAACGGACTTGACTGGATTGGTTTCCGACGGTGACGATACGGACAGTTGCGATGAGGATACCTTCAAAGGATTTAAAGAATTTGAGATGAGTTGTGTTATGCAGCGTTCAAAGTTTGATAACACCCGGGTAGAATGCAATACTGGTCTGTCAAAAACATCTATGGCGCAGCCACGTTCAACGAGTAACGATCTTAAAGAGCTTAGAACAGAAAACAGTGAACTAAATAGGATACCAGAGAAGAGAACGTTCCCTAAGAGGGAGCAGTCAATGCTATGTTCGCAGGCTGTAAAGACACAGAATGTACAGAGAGAAGTCAAATCTCAGATACCAGTGAAACATCGCAAACACAAGAATTCTAACAAGCTCACTTTGTTGGACAACGCGGCTTCTCCGTGCAAGGACAGTCCACCAGCATCGAAGATCTCTGCAACAGTCGTGACCAATCCTCTACAATACTACAGTCCAAAGAGGTCGCGGTCAAACATGGAACCGGATGACCTAGTTGCTTTGACGAACAAAGTGAAGAGACCCGCAAATGTAGCGAAGGTCGAGCAAACTGTGTCTCCTCCTGCCACGCCAGCGAAGACTCTGATCCGTCGAGAACTGAAGACGATGAAGCTTTGCGTTGAGAAACCGGGAAGCCTCGGTATCTCCGTTGAAAGGCGAGAAGCCGTAAGACCATACTACGTGATTTCGAAGTTGTACACGAACGGTGAAGCAGCGAAATCGATGCAGTTCAGAATCGGAGACGAGATCGTACGCGTTTGCGGGCGAAGATTGCGCGGAATGTCGACCATGGAAGCTAGAAACGCGTTGCGAGCCTGCGTAGGAACTGTGGAGTTGCAAATCGCAAGGGAACCAGCTTTCACATTCGGGGACGGGCTGGGTGACACTTGGGGTGACATGTTGGTCCGTACTCGAAGCGACTCGGATGTGTGGACATTGAAGGGAGAGAAAATCGGAGGTACTCCTGCGTCTGTCGATACCGTCACGCAGCCGGAAGATTCGTCCAAGTGCACGATCATCGGGGCACTGACAAAAGATGGGAACAGTTTATCCACGACCGCGATGGAGCGAATTGAAAGCGACTGTGAGCTAAGAAAGGAATCGGACCAAAAGATGACTGGTATGAGAAAGTTCCAGGTGGTGCGAAAACGTAGCACGGATCCGGTTTCCTGCCCAAGAAGGGCGACAAGTCTCTCGATGGACTTATTGACTATTACGCTGGAGAAAGGCGCTGGAAAAAAGTTAGGGTTCACGATCGTTGGCGGATCGGATACCAATAAAGGACCTATGGGTATCTTCGTGAAGGACATCTTCGCCGGTGGACAGGCGGCTGAAGATGGCACTCTTAAAGTAGGAGATGAGATTCTGGCGATGAATGGAACATCCATGGACGGGCTGCCGCACGCAAAAGCTTTGCAAACATTCAAAGCTGCGAAGGCTGGGAAAATGATCCTTCACGTGGGTCGACGCGACCCAACGCACAAACGGTTGTTTTACAAGCGATAGTATTGGTGGTTCTAATACTGGGTTAGTTTTGGTGCTTCGCTTTGTTAGGAAACATTTTAATAGAGTTATTTAGTCGACACGCGATGCAAGCCTGTTTATACAATCCTATAGATAGAAAGTATAATAGATAATCGAGGTAGAGGTAATTATTTTCAAAGAGGAACTCCTCGCCAATTTCGGTGTGTTCGAAATGTGTTGACGGTAGCACAATTTTTATTATATTTTTCCAATTTCGGAAACCAAAGCCGCGCGATGATAACATGTACAGATCATGGAGCGTACCTTTGTGTAAAAAATTACCAAATTGGGTGTTGATTAACATATGAATAATCGAAAAATGCAATTCTGTATTTATAAAAAACACAATACACTAGTAATTTCGAAAAGAGGAGTTGAATATCTGTCACTTTCTCGATAACATATTAGTAAGTTTTATCGCATACATCGCTTGTCAATTAAAAATCTCGATTAGCGCGGCTTAACACCTTTAATGAAGCTTTGCTTTGGGGTAAATCAAGGTTTTTTTGATTCTGGAAATCATTGAACATTTGGAATATTAAATAATTTTAGTTATCTATCTATTGACAATATTTCATATAGATTATAAATCATGTAACTGTAAAGAATAGATATTATGCAAGTTTCTTAACAATAGTGAATAATTAGAGCTGTCATAGAAATTTGAAGTGATACGAAATATTCCAAAATGATGAAAGGAATCGAACAGTTATTTACCACGTTCTTAAACTAATCACTAGACTGCGGATTTTATGCATTTGTAATAAAAATTGGTACGTACAATTTAAAGCAGTGGGCATATTTAAAAAATTCAAGAACAACAACGTATTAGTTTCAATTTAATAAAATAATTAAAACGAGAAAGAAATATTTATTTAACCACTGTGTCTTGGAATCGACGCAGACATTTTTTAATTTACATAAAGATTCGCAGTCTACTAATCACAATTTTTCTGTCAAATACTCTACTTTAAGTTGAAATATTCTAATGTCACAATCATTATTGTTGCAGATACATCATTCAATCAAAATCTTACGATTGCCTGCACAAATTAACGGAAACTGGAGACGAATAAAGACCGAGACGAATCAGATAATCAAATCTACCAGTCATTGCAAAAATCTACACTATCTGCATTATTTTTTTATAAGAGAATGAAAACGGTTTTTCGTAAAAGATGTTATTTTCTTACTTTTGCTAGGAGAAGAATGTTATGTTCATGTAGAAATCTCAGTCCATTGTTACGATTCACGGTCATGCATCATAAATATTTACTAATTACATTGCGATAATAATTTCGAACGACTTACTTTTTCTTTGTCAGAAACATCTTTTCTATGCAAGGTTTTGTTAACCAATATATTGCGCATATAAATTGTACGTTCGAGCTTCTTTTATAGTAACTGTTTTCTTTGAGACAGTATTGTGATATCGCTTGACCATATTTGTAACTAAAGGGAAGATGAGTATTCTTGTAATTACTGCTTCAAATTAATGAAATGATTTTATTCACTGGCAACCTGTTAGGTTTTATTTAAAAACTAACTATAATTTAATGGATTGCAATATAGGTCAAATTAAGTGTTAATAAAATACGTGTTTTGGTCGCGATTAATATATTAAATTTTACGTAAGTGTCATAAGTTATATGGATTGTTTCTAGTTTTTATTTAGAAACTCTTGCTTGGTTCGATGCGTTTTCGTATTAATAGTGTAAGAAAATCGTTATTGTCATATCCCGTTAGATGTAGAACGCTAACACGTTGGATAATGGCTAATTAATTTAGTGTAGCGCGGATTTAACGTATGTTTTGTGTCGAAACATATTTTTCTGTTTAATACGTGCTATACAAAGCGAAACGTGGAAATAATTAACTGGGTTGAGTACTCATCTTTTACTCACTACTCAATTAGATATAAGCATAGTATTTAGATGACTTATTAGTTCTCGTTTAAGTTACTGAGACTGACATTTAGAATGTCTACCTGAGAAATGCTGTGATATTCATTGTAGTCGCATTAGCTGGTATCGTACAAACTGTATATAAAATAAACCTGGTTTTGTTAATAAATGTATGTACACGGTTCATTTGATTTCCACGTAAAGTTAAGCATGTTTACGTGTAATTTGGTCGATATGGTCATTAGGAAAATTGCAAACTGCGAAAAGAAAATTTAACTATTCAAGTGTTTTGCAACTGTTTGCGGTAAAATATTTATTGAAAATGCAATTATGCAATTTTTAACTGCATAGAAATATCAACATATTTTTCCATTTTTAAATGACTTTGGGCTTCAAATCTAATACGTGTCCAGTATAAGTTTTTGTGGACCAAATTGTGAAATATAATTTTATTCTGTAATCTTCTTCGTCTTTTCGAAATGACAGAAGGATCCGTTTTAAGATAGTTTGCAGATTGCTTAAATATTATTATAAAAATAAACCTGTACTTATACACTATTTGCTCGTCGGATACAATGAAATTTTCAAACATTAAATATTCATTACATATAAAAGATATATTTACATTTCAAGTCGTTATGGTAAGATTACATTATTTTCGAACAATAATTATTGTTCATTCTTAATCATCATTTGCAGGTTATAGTTTCATATTTTAGAATATTTTTCTCGCGTTAGTCATCGCAAATATTGTTGAGCTGCGAGACAATCTAAGGTGGAAGATATATCATATTTTGCTGACCCCCACCAGAAACCTCATTTTGTGAGGGATAATACATATTCACTATCTTCTGTACCGAAGAAGGATAATTTGGCATAGAGTAACTAACTTGAGGTTGTGGTACAGCGTAATTTACTTTAGGAGGAGGGGCAGGGTATGTTGGCTGAGGCACGGGATAATTAGACTGAGGAGGGGGTGAAGGATAGGTTGGTCTAGGTTGTGGAGAAGGATATGAAGGTTGATAAGGTAAGGAAGGGAAACTTGGTGTTGGAGCCGGTGCAGGATAACTAGGTTGAGAAACAGGAGCACCATAAGTTGGTTTGGGAGTTTGCGGAGGATAATTGGGTGGCGGCGCGGGATAACTGGGTTGCTGGGGAGGATATTTAGGCTGCGAAGGAGGATAATTGGGTTGTTGAGGTGGATATTTAGGCTGTGGTGCAGGGTAGCTTGGTTGTTGAGGATAATTAGGTTGTGGTGCAGGGTAACTTGGCTGCTGAGGAGGATATTTGGGCTGTGGAGGAGGATAACTGGGTTGTGGTGCAGGGTAACTTGGCTGCTGAGGAGGATACTTGGGCTGTGGAGGAGGATAACTAGGTTGTGGTGCAGGATAACTTGGCTGCTGAGGAGGATATTTAGGCTGTGGAGGAGGATAATTGGGTTGCGGTGCAGGATAACTTGGCTGCTGAGGAGGATACTTAGGCTGTGGAGGAGGATAACTAGGTTGCGGTGCAGGATAACTTGGTTGTTGGGGAGGATATTTAGGCTGCGGTGCAGGGTAGCTAGGTTGCTGAGGAGGATAAGAAGGTTGTGGACGAGGATAATTCGGTTGCGGTGCAGGATAACTTGGCTGTTGAGGGGGGTACTTAGGCTGTGGAGGAGGATAATTGGGTTGTGGTGCGGGATAATTTGGTTGTTGTGGAGGGTATTTTGGCTGTGGAGGAGGATAATTGGGTTGCGGAGCAGGATAATTCGGTTGCTGTGGAGGATAATTTGGCTGTGGAACTGGATAATTCGGTCTAGGGGTTTGTGGAGGATAAGTAGGTGTAGGTAAACTTATTTTTGTAGGTGCATTATTGTAATTCGGAGTGGGAGTTGTGGATGAATAACTATAAGCAGAAGCAGTTGACTGGTAGCTTGGAGTTGTTACAGATGGATAATTATAATTCGACGATGCGGTAGGGATCCTCGAATTGTACGACGGGGCAGCGGTCGTACCAGTAGGATAATTTACATTTCCTCCATTGAATGGACCACTTATTTTTACTACACCGCCGGTAAATGCTGTTGCCGTGCTCGTTGCAAAGTCGCCGCCAGGTCCTTGGAAACCTTGTTGAGGTCCTTGGAAACCTTGTTGAGGTCCTTGGAAACCTTGTTGAGGTCCTTGGAAACCTTGCTGAGGTCCTTGGAAACCTTGTTGAGGTCCTATTTGACCAAATGGTGGTAAATATGTTGGTGCTGGTGTTGAAGGCGGCAGCGATGGTGTTGGTAGAGGCCGTGGAGGTGGTGGAGGAGGAGGTGGTGGTGGTGGTGGCGGTGGCGGTGGTGGTGGAGGAGGAGGAGGAGGAGGACGAGGTGGCGGTGGCGATGGTGGTGGGACATACTGCGGTTGTGATGGTAGAGTTGGAAAAGGTGTTGTTGGTGTAGGGTAACTATATGTTGGTTGCGGAGGTGGAGGTGTGGGTGAAGGTGGTCTCGGAGGTGGTAAATACGAAGGTGCATCTGTGGGGGATGGTGTAGGGTTGGTTTGATAGCCTGGTGGACTATAATTTGGACTTGGTATTGAGAACGGTATATTTGGTACGTCGTAAACGTATCCCGCTTGCCGGACCGATTGTCGCGCTTGTCCAGCGACGTAGTTGAACAGCAACAATATTTCCAACTGCATATGGTGAACAAATAATAAAACTTCTTTGTGAATCACTTCTTCTGAATCTCTTCTTGAAAATCTATTGTACGTACCCATTCTAATGGCCGCATAATCAACTGGCGTCTACTGGTAAAACAAAGTGACAACGCCTTTTATACGGGCACTTTCCATCGTTGCTTTCGTGTCGCGTGCTTTTCACGAAACCGCACGCATTTCGCAATGTTTCACCAAACGAACTTACCGCTTGCAGGATATTAAATTGTTCGGGTCCCGGTTGCACAGGAGGGCTATTAGACCCACTGTGATTACACTCCTCGAGAAGGGTGATTCTTTTCTCGCCGCTCATTGCGTCGTACACGAAGAGACCTCCTCGTTATGTGGCAATCGCGAAGGGAGATGTCATTTCGTTACGGTCGCATCGTAACGTGCATAATTTCACCGTAAACCGTAAACAACGCTTGCATATCTAATTGGTTATAATGTCGACATAATCAGATGCTTGTAAGCACACATACTTCGTTTAAAATCTTCTTATTAATAGATTTTAAACTTAAACAACGGCGTCAAAATTGAAACTTGTTGTGTAACACTTATTAAATATTAGCAGTCAACGAACTTCATCATATTGTCCATAATATCGATTATTAACGTAATTTTAAATCTACTTATTCATAGATTCAAAATGAATTTAATAAACGATATTATGGACAACATTGATGCAGTTCATTGATTGCTATTTGAATTTTGACGTCGTTGATGTGAATATTAGTACAAAAAATTAAGTGTATAATAAAAAGTCGAATCTGGTATTGTAAAGTAAGTATCGTTAATATTGTCTTTTACTATTGTTACATATATTCTTCCACAATATTCTCACAAAATAGTCATTTAAAGTGGTTGATCACATGGTTATTGATATTGTTTTTCTCTTGGTTCATATTTAGATATTTCTAAACTGTTTTAATTACTTTGTCGTTGATCGCTGCTTCGTGAAATCCTATCAATTCAGTTATCTTTATATTTACTTTCTTACATAACATTATATAATATGGCGAAAAAGATATCTTACAATTAATCGTTATGTCACTTCGTCTTTTCGCCATCTAGAAATCACAATAATCATTATTCTTTATTGTTAAACTTTATGAGTTACTTTATTGTTTGTTTTATCTTAAAAAGAAGTTAAGAAAAATTATCTGAAATTAGAATTATAAATATAAAGTTGCAGGAGAGTAGGTACATGTATGTTACACGGCTTCTTGTCAATCACGTTCTTTTTATTTGTAACAATTTATCAGAAAATTTTAAGATTCTGCGGAACGCGATGCTGAAGTTATACAATGTCGTGATATTCGTAATTTGAAATTTCCAATACAATGAAAAGTAATGATCATCGATCACTTGGTCTTGCCGATCGTTGCAAAAACACATTTCACACCAGGAATTACGTGAACATCGTTCATCTTTCAAGTTTATCATCAAAGTACTTACGTACTTTCTGATTACCTAAGCTAACCGAATTTGATGATTATTTTATGATGATTCATTCTGTAAGTACTTAGTGTTGCGATGGCTGCACTTGTAATGGAATCCGCATTTACGTAGAAATTACTGACGTGTGACGGTCATCTTTGATTTTTTTAAATGGAACCATATTTTCTTATAAGAAAATACATATTTTTATAATATGAAAATAATAAATAAATATTTCTTATAAGAATACAACATGAAGTAGCTGGTATTATTTTCTTATTAAAAACGAAATTGATGATTTCCCTTCGCATATGAATCAAAAGTGTTAGGATAATTTTTGTTTAAGATATAGAAAACATTTACATAAAAAACGATTATATTTATATTTATATTTTATATAAAAAAAGGTTATATAAAAACCTTATTCCCCAAGACAACACAATTTTTTGTTTCCGATTATAGAAAATGCTAAGAAACTGTGATTTCATTGTGCTACGGCATAAAACATATTAATTAATTAATTTGTTACCACAAATTTCTTGTGTCCTGTAAATAGGACCAAAACTTCGGATTGAAACTTCGTTAATATTTAGTCCAAAAAACTTTGACGATACAGAAAGAGTGTTGAAATCAATCGTTTATCACGAAAAATGAAAAATAAATTACAGAATGCCTTCAAATTAATAAAAAAACTTCCAAGTCATCACAAAATATCCGGTAACTGGTACCATTATAGGTTTTGCACTCCAAATTCATCCTTTCACAAGTCAAATACTTTTTGCAAATCAATTTCACCCTTTTACAAATCAAATTCATCCATTCAGAATAGTTAAAATTAATTATCCATGTATTTAGATTAAATTATATATTTATTTAGACACACGTACAATAAATACATATGTACTTTCAATTTTAAAATTGATTAATCAGAAAATGGCTACAATGAATATAGATATCTACACACAGTTTTCGTACAATACAAAGTTAATGGACTGGTAATTAGTTTTAAATAAGCATTTGATGTACATCTTTGCAATAAATAATATTTTGAATTTCTTAACGATTCATTTACATTTGATTTGATTCAAAAATACTTTATTCGCAGAGTTCAATTTGATTTGCAAAAGGTTGAAATTGATTTGTAAAATTGTGAATTAGGCTGTATGCTAGTGTACGATAATTAAATTTTGACAAATAGAATGAAAATGAGACAGCGACGTATGTTCTTGAATATTTAGATGCATCTGGGATGTGTTAGCTAGACTGAATCGCGTAACGTGATCTTTTCATAGTTTTACATAATCTGATGCAGCAGTATTGTAAAAACACAGACTTGTTACTTTCTAAAGCGATTTCTATGGCCATCGTTGTAGGTGCACACTTGACGAAAATGGTATCTTTCATCCTCAGTTAAACGGTAGATAATATATCGTAACAGCAACGCCCGCTCTCCGTCACGAATCTCAGTTGAATTTTTGTTTGTTCGCTTTCTTTTTTCTTTCTTTGTAAAAACGAGGGCGTAAAACTTTGCTAATGTAACAGTATATTGATCTGAAACGCTGCGACAAATTGGAATGCACGTGCACTTTCGCTGAACACCGACGATGGGGCTCGTTAATCTTCTTGTGCAAACTTATCGGCGGACAGGTGGGTTAATGCGATTTTTATTCTCGAACCTGTTATTTGTATGATTAATCGCGTATGAGAGCTTGGTAATTATAAGTTTTCTTGCCTTTTTTATCTTCCATTTCAGTTCCTTCTTTCTCTCGTCTACTGACGCTGCAAATTGGCGCGTGATAATTAGATTTGCACTAACACTGGTTAGATTATTTTCATAAAATTTCCATTTTTCTCATGGATAATCGAAAAACTTGAAGGCTAACAAACGATGAGCCGAGTGAAATAACAAATTTTAATACACGTATAAATATTTTCAAATTATGACTGTTCTTTATCTTTATAGAAACAAATTTCAGGAAGTTAAATTTTAGAAGAATTATGTGTCTTGCACCGACAGTTTTGACAGACAAAAAATTATGTTGTATCACAATTTCTATTTTATTGTTTTTTATTCATACATACTATTAATTAATAACAAACCTGCAGATATTGTGCATTCGTAACATTTTCAACAAATTTCCATTTTTGTTATGGGTAATTGTAAAACTTGAAGGCTAACAAACACATAAATATTTTCACATTATTCATATTTCCGAAATTATGAATGTCCACGTAATTTTTATATACAAATGTTAAGAAACTGAATTTAAGAAGAATTTAATTATTCGCAGTGACAGTTTTGGCAGACAGAAAATAAGTTAAACCTCTATTATTTTCGATTATCAAATCTATAGAATAGGATAACGTTCTTTCTTAGGTTCTTCTCTCAGTTTTTAAATTCTTATCTTGATGTAGACTGCGGATTTTATGATTTTATGTAAAAATTGATTTGATGTCAAATTATGACATATTCCAGTGTACAAATAAATTCTAGTGTATTCTAGTATGTTCTAATATGTTGCAATATATTCAAGTATATTCCAGTATATTCTAGTACATATTCTAGTGACGAATTTATGTCAAACTGAAAACACATTAAATGGATTTAAGAATGTCGTTGCATTCTATTGAACTTATTAAACTGAGGTTACACTGTGTCTGACAATTAATTGTTAAACAATTTTTATTTTGCATCTCTTACTCTAAATAATTTGGTTCCCATTTGCTATGAATTTGCAGACCGGTACTTGTCGACGAATACTCTGTCTTGCAAAGTTTTCGAACAAATCAATCACCACGAAGTTTCGAATCAATTCGATATTCATTCGAAATCAGAAATTTTTGAAACTCTTGAAATCTTAAAGTCTTGATAATCTTAATAAATGTTATACTTTTTATAATATTGGTAAGTTCATACTGTTATTTGTCCCAATGCTGACATGACGTAATAATTGTTTCGTGATAGATGTAACATTTCAAGAGTTTCAATTCTTACAAACATTCCAAATTTTTAAGGCTTTCAAGATTTTTAAGACAATGAAGACTTTCAAGATGTCCAAGAGTTTCAAGAATTCTAAGCTCCGAATAATCTTGCAAATGATTCGAATTTTTTTTCGTAAACATTGAATCGAAGCGAATCGAATCGATTCGAAGTGATTCAGATCCCATCGCTACTATCGATGACTGATATGAATCAGTAAATCAGAAAATTAAGAGCAGATTGCTTACTGGCTGCTTGATTCAATTTTTTCTTTATTTCTTTACAGATACCAAAAGTTCGAACCAGTAGCATTAATGCAATCTTGGCGTGGAAACAATTCAAATTTCATTATCAATGAAACCGATCCATTAAGAATTTAGTGCAAAGCTTGAAATAAAAAGATAAAATGTGGAAAACGTGGAAACTGTGCACCAGTTGCATGTTGCACACATGCAAAAACTTCCTCGCATAAAGAGCATAGCGTACAGGAAGTTAAAGTGAAATGCCCTAAGTTAGGATAAGCCAAAAGTGATGCCTAAATTTGGACAATTGAGTTTTGATAGTAAAACCAATAATTAAGAGATTAAATAACTATTTTATATATTCTGGTGCCTTAGCTACAAGTAGGTGTGAATATTATTTGAATAAGATATCGATTGAAATTTACAAATAAATTCAAAGTTTATCTGAAAAAAATATACAAAATAGTTTGAACTTTTATAAAAAAATAATTATCTTGCATAATAATATTGATATTTTGAGAACTTTGTTTATGAATATCTCAAAAACTATTGAGTGTTAGCATCTATAATGGTATATATTCGTAAATGGGAGATCGAGATCTATAAGTATACAGAGTCTCAACTAAATCGGTGTGACAACGTCCTTGCACTCTCCTTGTAAATAAATCAAGTTCAAAATTCAATACCTTTTTTTAAAATTAAATTACATACCTTGCTTCCCAAAAACCAATAAACTTAAATAATAATTATTAATTCAATTAATAGATGTCCAAGTTTAGAACTGTTTTGAAATATAAGTAGTCCATACAGGGACGCAATGGCAGTAGCTCTCAACTTAAATCAACTCGTTGTTATTACACTTAAATGGCAAATTGTTTAACTAAATGTACGTACAATTAGTCTTCAATTAGCTTGTGTAATGTGTGTAGAAAATTTTACTATCCCTAAATTTAAAATATGTAACAATAAGAAGAATGATAATGAAAGTGGTTAATTAAAGATCTTGAAAAAAGGAGCAAGATGAAGAAATTGTAGAAGAAGAACATGTGGCAAAAAGCAGGAAAGAGAGAAGAGAAACAAAATTTAAAAAGAAAAAGAACAAGAAACCAATAAAAATGTACACGAAAGAAAAAGATAATTACACGACAAATTGAAGATATTAATTTAAAAATCAATGATAAATCTAAACAAAATAAGGTCTAAAGCAACTAATGAAAATAAAGATGAAATGAAAGAAGACAAAACGAAATTATGCACTCAATTAGAAAATATGGAGAAAGAAGTATTGTCTCTTGGCATGCTTGCTTCACAAAAAATGAAAATTGAACAAGATAGAATTTAATGTAATTATATATTGATATGTAAATCATTAAAGATTTAACCAGTTAACTGCGTTCGACGTGTATACACGTCAATCCAGAACTCTATTGTTGTCCAATAACAATAACTTTTTCAAGAACGAATTGTTAATTTTTTATAAAAAAACAATGTAATTTTTCCTCGTTTTTTGTAAAAATTATAATAGGACCATTTGATCTGCGTTCGACGTGTATACTCGTCATTGCTTGATTTTAATTCCGCACTCAGTCAGGGATTTTTAAAACTAAATTCCGCAGTTAACAGGTTAATAAAGTTTGATGTTATAGATATAATAAAATGTAAATTCAGTTTGTCCCGGTATAGAGCTTTACTTCAGTCCAGATACTAGCTTAGATTGTATTTGATATGTCCAACTGTAGGATAGAATTATTCTTGTTGATACAATTAAAATATTAATCTAAACAATGATTTTAGGATTTTAAATTGGTTCACAAAATCTGCATTTGATGTTAAAACTCTTTGTGTTAAATATTATAATTTTATTTCTTAAATACGAATTGTGATCAAAAAGTAAGGTGACTTTTTATTTTTATCAAAAAATATTTATTTATTCATCAATATTTATGTTGTCCCCTTCAAAGTAATCCCCCTCGGATATAATACACTTGTGCCAGCGCTTTTTCCAATCCTCGAAGCACTTCTGATAAGCACTTTTTGGTATAGCTTTGAGCTCTTCCAGCGATGCAGTCTTTATCTTCTCGATCGTTGCAAATCTCCGTTTTTTCATGTGTCTCTTCAGTTTTGAGAACAGGAAAAAGTCGCAGGGGGCCAAATCCGGTGAATATGGTGGCTGAGGCATGATCGCGGTGTTGTTTCTGGCCAAAAAATTACTCGCAAGCAACGATGCGTGAGCAGGTGCATTATCGTGATGCAAAATCCATGAATTGTGTTTCCAAAATTCCGTTAAAATTGCTTGGCACGATCCAAACGAGATGCTGACATCACCGGCAACTTCTCTAATGGCAATTCGACGATTCCCCAATACTATTTTCTTCGCTTCTTCAACGTTTTCATCGGTTGTTGACGTGCTGGGGCGTCCAGGGCGAGCTTCGTCATTAACATCTTCTCGGCCTTCTTGGAAGAGCTTGTACCACTTAAAAACATTATTTTTACTCAGAGTACACTCACCGTATGCCACTGTCAACATTTCAAGTGTTCTGGAGCACTTAATTCCATTTTTTACACAAAATTTGATGGAAATTCTTTGATCCATTTTTTTCGACAGCAGAAAATCGCCGAACACGCAAAACACTTCTAACCTTTATGCTTCTCGCAAACAAACAAAAAATGCTATATAGCTGAAACTGTGAACATATGTTCGGGACGAGTGTACCAGCATAAGAAAAAAAAGAAAACGAAAATCGACTGTAGGTATCCCGTGAAATTCAAGAAGTCACCTTACTTGTTGATCACACCTCCTATTATTATTTTATTTATAGTTTAGCACAATTATAGTTTTAATTATAATTTTCATTATAATTCTGCTAAACTGATGAAATTAAAGGTAGCAAAAAATAAAATATTCATCTAAACATTGATTTTAAAATTTTTAACTGCTTTACAAAATCTGAATTTTATGTTAAAACTCTTAAAAAATTATTTTTGTGTTAAATATTATAATTTTATTTATAGTTACAATTAAAATTTATTTTGTGTTGCTAAACTGATAAAATTAAAGGTAGCAAAAAATGCTGTCCAAGCTTAGGGCATTTCAGCTTAATTTACGTGATTTGGCAATTGCAATTTATAAATTGTAGCGCACTCCATGAACAGCGCATAATTGCGCATAATCAAGTGTATAATTTCAACGAGGAAAAAGGTAACAGAAAGAGAGTAGCAGACATCGAAATTCCGTCGAAAAAAAATAAAGATGAAAAGACGAAGACGAGTGTGAAACAGATGACCGAGCCAGTGTTGTGGCAATAAAACGGCGTAGTCTGCCAATTTGTTTTGCGGCGCAAGTTTTGTGTTAGGTCTACTCTGCAATCATTGGCACGAGAGAACATAAGGCGCCTAATGCCGGACTCGGAACTCCTGCAGAGATCACGCAACCATTATCCCTCGCATAACTAAAGTTTCCGTAGTCCAGATGGTCAGGAAGAGAGTCATTTCCTTTTGTTTCTGCAGAATACGGGGCTACCGCAAGTATTGCTGAAAGCAACAACAGAAAAGGGGTCAATATAGCTTTTCGGCAGTTCAAAGTCAGTCCAACGTTTCCTTTTGTCGCTTTACATACCGAATTCTATTTTGTATAAGACAGGAATGGCCAATAAATCGGTTGCAAAGCTATTTTTGATCGATCACAGCCGCCAGGAGACGATTTCAACAATTCTTTGAAGAACGATTTATTTTTTAATCCTAAAGTCGTTGTCGATCAAAATAGTTGTCGGTTATCTCGCGCTACAATGGACGAGATATCTCGTTTACCACGATGCATGTCGAAGAAATGGCCTCCTATAAGTTAGCCCCCCACTTGTTGAATTAATTAATTTCAACAGTTGTGCCTAGTTGTGCTAAGTTTGTGCTATATTGTGCTAAGTTTGTGCAACATTGTGCTCGAATATTAGAACTATAATATAAAAAATAAGTCCAAAAATGGAAAAAAAACGATTTTTTGTAGATATAGACGTACAATATGTAGGGCATTTTATAAAAGTGATTTATTATAAGTTAATATAACATGCGTTGCCCTAAATACCTTGGCAACAACCATAAACCACAAACTACTACAGTTTCGGCCAGCCTGACCTTTAGATCGTCCTCGATCTTTCGTTGGATCAATCGCTCTTAACTTGCAAGCACTTACAACAAATATTAACGTTACACAATTCAAACAACTATAAATATAATATTTCTTACAACAATTGTATGTAGAACAATTATTGCTAACTTAAACACACGCACATTATGGTAATCATATTATCACGTCTATCACATAGAGTTGTCCCATTCCAAGAATTATATTTTCCACGTCCGCATATTTTACCATGTTTTTTTTTAAAACGAATTTAACCAAAGCCCACGTTTTCTGCTATTCACCGAGTACCTCCACAAACTCACTTTTTAAAATACAATTCTATACTTGAATACCGTAAGTTCAAATATAGTTTAAATTATGATAACCGACTCAACCCCCGCGAAACTCACTTTCAAAGGGTTACAAGATTTTAATTCTTTGCGCGTACTAGCTCAGATCCCACTTTTGATTTCTGTTGGGCTTTTTATAAAAGTGATTTATTATAAGTTGCTCGGATTACAGATGTTGATCGGTTTACATTCGGTTTACACTGTTGTCTTCTGTCTAATAACATGCGTTGCCCTAAATACCTTGGCAACAAACCATAAACTACTACGAATAAGGTTAAAATGTTATTGAGTTTTAAAGTATTTCAAATTTACCGCCACATATTGATTGATCACACTTCGATCTATGATCCTATACGTTCTTGCCTGATGTTTACTGTTTACCTCAGTGCCTCGATAACCGGCATGTGTTTAACATGGATTACAGTATCACGTCAAATTTATTCATTTCCATCAGAAAGCTAGCGAGTAGTATTTTTTGGCTATGTATTCCTAAATTTCAAGATACATATTCTTAATTTAAAAAAAAAAAATTTCACAGACGCAATTCTAGTAACCCCTGAAGATGATCTGAATGAAGATCGAAACGTCGAAATTACTTTAGTAGGTTGAAAAATTGCTTTGCAAATCAAGTAAACAATTGATCGAACCTTTGCGCCGAGAGCGTTGATAATTTAATAATTTAATATTACTACAAATAGATATAAGTTTTCTCCTGTTTTAGGAAATTACGATCTACAAAAAAGCTCTAATCATTGAAACCGTAAAATAAATCGTAAGGCAAGGTGTTAAAGACGTTGTCGATTAAAGACGTTGTTGGCCGAAGTTATCGTCGGTGAGATATCGTGGGTGAAAACTATTGGAATATGGGTATGAAAAGAAACTATGAACACTATATGAACAATAAATTGAATTTTATTTGAATCTATATATTTGAATTCACGTAGAGAGGCACGTCTTTACTCTGCGAGAACTAGGACGCGAAAAAGAATCGTTCTGAAAAACGAATGACGATCTCAGAAACATTTGAAGGTTGAGGGTCCCGTGACGTGTGGACCGCATAGATACGATGTATCTTTCGAGCGTTCTCGAAAGTAAAGCAATACACTCGCCGAAATTTCTATAAAGTCACTGTGTTTTGTAATGAATTCTTATTATTATACCATAACAATGAAAAATTTGTACTTGGTAGCATTTCGGGATTACATAAAGCAAGCGTACACACCGATTTCAAAACATAAGTATAACATTTATCGATAAAAGAAAAGAAAAATATAATTTTACGCAGAACAAACTGCGAAATTTCTATAATGTCACTTTCGTTTTACACGGATAAAGTTGAAATTAACGATTGTTTTGTTATTATTTCTATTTTAATATCTGGTGTAACCTCCATTTTGTTGAATTACATTAAAAATACGATTGGGCATCGACGAAACTAACTTTTGTAGCGTTTCTGTTTTAACAGACGCCCACGATTCGTTCACCGCATCCCTTAGTTCGCTAATAGAGTTGCATTGTTTGCAGTTTTCATAAACTTGTCGCGCAACGATACTCCAAACATTTTCAATAGGGTTTATATCAGGGGAACAAGCAGGCCATGGTAAAACATTGATGTTTCTTTCAAGAAGCCACTGCTTTGTGTGCTTCGACGCGTGTACCGCAGCATTATCATGCTGATAAATAAAATTGTCATCTTCAATATTTTCTGTAAAGGGTATTAGAACCATGTCCAACAAATCTGTATAATTTTCCGAATTCATTTTGTGATTTATGTAACACATTGTAGTTTTTTTGTCAGTTTTGAACGCAGCCCATATCAATAGGGAACCACCGCCAAAGTTACGATTCATTGTCACACTTTCTCATTTGTCAGATCATGGCAATAATATTTACAGCCATCAGACCCATCCAAATTAAATTTTTTCTCATTTGAAAAAATGACAGACTCCCACTCTTTCGTTCAGGCCATATGTGCCTGTGCGAAATCAAGACGAATCTGTTTATGTACTTCTTTTAGGTCTGATTCACGTTGCATTTTTGTCCACACAAATTGCCCAGAAGAATTTAAAAGTTGTTGCACACGTCTTGTTGTTTTTGGAAGCTCCAATTCAGCTCGAAATTGTGCTGTGTTTTTCCTTTCCTTAGCCGCGGACCTCGTTAATAATAAATGTTGTCTCTTCGACAATTTTTAATTACCACTTTTAAAATGACATTTTCCGTAATTTTCACGTAAATTGATATAATTATTAATCACAGCATACGAACGATTAATTTTCTTAGCAATTGCACGATTAAAGCCGCCCATATTTTTACAAGCATCGATTCATGCTTTTTCT
>CM052201.1:2570767-2585749 GCA_028455805.1 Lasioglossum figueresi
TGCGAAATCAGGGAGCTGTTAGGATGCGGACGAACCTGATGCGAAATTGGAGAGCCGCTAAGAGGTTGGCAAAGAACATAGACGAATCTGATGCGAAATCATGGAGCTGCTAGGAGGTTGGCAAAGAGCACAGACGAACCTGATGCGAAATCAGGGAGCTGTTAGAATGCGGACGAACCCAATGAAATCAGGGAGCCGCTAGGATTGTGTAGTATTCGTGGACGAACCGAATACGAAATTGAGGAGCCGCTAGGTAGAATAAATCTCTGTTTGGAAAATAGGAATGTCGCGAACGAACCTGATGCGAAATCAGGGAGTCGCTAGGAATGTTAGTAGGGCCTCGTAACCGATATAATCTAATTGATACAACCCGAGCGGTAAGGTTGTATCTTGTGGGAACGTTCAATTACTCTATTAGGATACAGGAACAATAATTGACGGTTTAGCGAGTTTACACGAAATTATCAAATAACACAAATATATTCAACTAACGAGTGTGTTACATGTGTAATTGTCGCGAATGAATAAGCTGAGTTGTAAGAAAGGTGTTGTTACCTAAATTCAGATGCTCGGTTTTGACGCACTGGCAATGCGGGGGTCTCGTAGCGACTTTAGAAATGCCTAATAGATTTTATACCGGACTCGCGGAATCTATATGGTTTACTTTGATACGAAGGGGAACTCTAGCCCGATCTCACTGGAAGTTGTCTCTACGAGATGCAGCACGACGCGACTCGATTCGTGTCTACCGAAGTACTAGCTCACGAGAGTAAAAATCAGAGGGTTTATATACCCCCACAACGAATGAACTGCTTTGTTCATAATCTAAGGGCACTTAGGGCCACACTAATAACTCTAGTTTTTTGTCACTTCCAATTAAATCAGAGCCAGAGCTCAGTCCTAATGAAAGGATTCGACCAAGATATGAAAGGTTATCTAGGACGCTTCCCTCCAGAGACGATCTGGAAGAGATTCCTGTGAGGAAACGAGCGGAAGATTTTCTCTATCCGTAACACATATATCCTACAGTACGATCAATACAAAGAATTCATATCAAACGCCAACGGTAATTCAAACATCGTTCAACTGGCCCACTCCTTCACTGATGACTTACCTCAACTTGTGAAGATGCTTCGGGAAACTTACCCCAGTCTCTCTAGCAGATCTATTAAAAATAGAACCTCTAGAATTATCAAGAAGTTGGAACTCAATGTCAGCTGGTCCGAAGATAAGGAAAAGGACATCTCCGGCTCACTCTAGACCTTGGAACTGACTCTGATGTCACCCCTTCATTAGAAGATCTTACTTGTACTGCACAGAAAACTTAAGCCCACTTATACTAATCATGATCAATAATAATTCTAGTCTTCATATTAATACTGATCTCAAAGTTGTCTTTTGAAATTGTAGAGGCATTTCTAATTGTAACGTAGAACTCCAAAAATATTTGGAGGATGTTGACATCTTTATCGGCGTAGAAAAGATGCTTAAGAGCAACAAGAAATTCGATATTCCGGGCTTTCGTTTCTTTAGAATCGATAGGAACAACAGACCAGGTGATGGATTCATCTTTTTGTACTACTGGGTTGCTACAGTGTTCCTGGCACTCACATTTCTCAAATGGAGTGGGATCAGCTCTTTGCAACGGCAAGCTCACATGGGCCTTGCCTCATAGTTGGTGATTTTAATTCTCACAGCATTCATTGGAATTGCTCCATAACAGATTTCAATGTATTCGAAAATGTTCTACATATTCCTTAGCTCTAGTTCATAGGCTATCCTTGTAATGTTAGCATGCACAGCCATGTGCATGCTGCTAATAATCCCATGTGGGGTTTCACAGCTAAACAAAAAAAGAAAAAAACAAGTGTTTAGCCACGTACCATAGATTTTTCAAAGTTACTGTTGGCAAATCCAGGAGTTCAATTAGAAACAAAAAAGCGCTCAAAGAAGGCTTTGCCCTTAGATGGTTTCTGCCCCTATGAGGGACAGAAAGAACCCTTCCTACGCAAATCGTCAGTTAGTCTAGTTCTATGTGCGTCGAATAAAACATGGTCTAGGTCCTCCATTTCATGATCAACAATGCCTACACAGAACAATAAGGCGTCCAAGTTGTAGTAATTGGCCCTTTACGATTAACAGTAGTAACAAACTAGCTCTTAACACTTTACCTATCGGAAGCCTATTAATAGGATTTTGAATAATTGTGATGTACCAAAAGAAAGCATAGAAATTTTCTTTTACATTGCAATCTTAAATGAAACTATTAGACGACGTTATTGAGGGTGAGTTATTAGTTCACAATGAAAATTGCTGTTGCTATTAAAGGTTCTATTAAAAAGTGTTTAGCCACGTACCATAGACTTTTCAAAGTTATTGTTGGCAAACCCAGGGGTTCAATTAGAAACAAAAAAGCGCTCAAGGAAGGCTTTGCCCTTAGATAGTTTCTGCCCCTATGAGAGGCAGAAAGAACCCTGTCCTACGCAAATCTTCAGTTAGTCTAGTTCTATGTGCGTCGAATAAGCAGCATCGCCGCAAAACATGGTCTAGGTCCTCCATTTCATGATCAACAATGCCTACACGGAACAATGAGGCGACCAAGTTGTAGTTATTGGCTCTTTACGATTAACAGTAGTAACAAACTCGTTCTTAACACTTTACCTATCGGAAGTCTATCAATCGGATTTTCAATAATTGTGCTGTACCAAAAGAAAGCATAGAAATTTTCTTTTACATTGCAATCTTAAATGAAACTATTACATGACGTTATTGAGGGTGAGTTGTTAGTTCACAATGAAAATAGCTGTTGCTATTAAAGGTTCCATTGAAAAAGGATTAGCCATGTACCGTAGATTTTTCAAAATTATGCAATAATCACCGGTGGGTAATGTGTTAAGACTTTCAAAGTTATTGTTGGCAAACCAAGGGATTCGATTAGAAACAAAAAAGCGCTCAAGGAGGGTTCTGCCCTGAGATGTTTTCTGCCCCTCATAAGGGCAGAAAGACCTCCATTCTACGCAAATCATCAGTTAGAAAAAAAAATACTAAAAGTTGCATTTTCAACTTTTTTATGTGGGCCTATATTGAAAATTTAAAAAATACGTTGTGTAGATCTGTGTCAATTAGACATGTGAGACATGTGAGATTCCTTAGATTTATTGCAGTTAGTGTCCGAAAATCGTGAAAATCTGCCATTTTTACCATCTTTAAACGTTTGTAGCTCATTGCAACGTCGACCGATTTTGACGAAATTTTTTAAAATATGTTTAATTGATACATATCTACAAAACGTATTTTTTAAATTTTCAATACAGGCCCACATAAAAAAGTTGTAAAATGCAACTTTTAGTATTTTTTCTACAATCCCGAACAATTGCAATTTTTGCAAAAATTTCTTTTCACATCCTTTAGTAACCTAATGCTCTAGTGTCTCAAAAAAGTTAAAATCCTATAGTACAATATTAAAACAGTTATCGTCTTTTTTAGAACTTCCGAATATTAATTCGAGTAATTGTATGTATATTCATGTGTATTCATTCTAGCCATTTTCTGATTAATAAATTTTACAAATGAAAATACATATTTATTGAAGCGTATTGAGTATTGAGTCTTTCCTCGCAGTAATGGCACCGTTCGCGGGTCTAAATAAATATATAATTTGAAAGTGATTTGTAAAAGGGTGAATTTGATTTGCAAAAAGGTGAAATTGATTTGCGAAAGGGTGAAATTGATTTGTAAAAGGGTGAAATTGATTTGTAAAAGGGTGAAATTGATTTGTAAAAGGGTGAAATTGATTTGCAGACGGGTGAAATTGATTTACAGAATGGTGAAATTTACTTGCAAAAGGGTGAATTTGGATTGTAAAACCTATATATAATTGTCATCAACAGTTCCTGGGTCGGGCCACAAACTACTTGTCGACGGGCCGCGTGTTTGACATGCTTGGTATAGAAGAATAAAATAATATCTGGCGAGTAGAGGGTAAACCCGAAATCGGGGACAGCGGGCACGTTTCGCGGTTTGTCCGCCGATTTGTTCTTTTACTCGATTCTGGTATCGTAATCGGGTGGTTCAGTGGTTTTGCAGTCCCACTCGGAGCGCTTTGCATTAGTGTTTATACGAACGTCCGTTTTCTATTTTACTGGAGCTTATCCAGTTTGTCCGGTTCTTTGGATACAGACATTGTTCAGAGGCGATGTAGAAAGGCAGTTAAGGCGCATTCAATCTTTGATAAATGGATTCATTAAAGAGAGAATCGAGGATTTATCCGCGATAAGAACTGCTCTTATGTCTTCACTGCTAGCGGATTCATGTTCAGTATAAGAAGTTTTGATTGATACTCTTGAGGGACTCATTTTTAGCAAAATATACGCGTGCCTACGTACTGTTCTTATTGCTTACGTAATCATGTTGTGTCAACTTTCTATGTTATAGGCTGCTTGGTGATCTTTAATCCCTTATTCATGTACTTTGTGAGAAACGTGAAATGATTGATTAAATTTTTTAAAAAGCGACGAATGTTCAACATTATTTCATTTTAATAACGTTGATTACATTTTATTTTCAAATATATTATTATATCAGGTCATTAAATATGAAACTTGACAAATAAAACACAAATTTCAAACACAATTGTCAAATTTCATACTTAATGACCTGATAGTAACATTGTCTTATTTGAATTGCAAAAATTGTTATATTAATTAACGTCGATTACATTTTGTTTTCACATGTAATGCTATAGTAACTTGGTTTTATTACAAATCAGAAGTTATTGTATTAATTAATGCCGATTATACGTTTCATTTTCAAATGTATTATTATATTAACATTGAAACGTCTCAAAACGTTTGAAAAATTGTTGTATTAATTAACGTCGATAACATTTGGTTTTCAATTGTATTACTATATTAACTTTATTTTATTACAAATGAGAAGTTGTTGTATTAATTAACGTCGATTATATTTGATTGTCATATGTATGTTCATAGTAACATTGTTTTATTACAAAAGAAAGCTCTGTTTCGCATGACTCAACGTGTTCAAGTATGATACAGTCAGTCGCGTTGTTACCGGCGAAATGGTTTGGTTGCAATTAGTCGTAAACAATTTCGTTTATTATACAGGGTGCCCAAAAATGTTGTACATACTTCCTTGAAAGAGGTGATTCCTCACGTTTCTTTGCCAAAAATGTTCTTCACAGCTTTGTTAAAAAGTTATTAGCGAAAGACACAGTGCAGGGTTGTGCTAATTCAATTTTCATTGTAATTCAATAACACAATTGAATTACATTGTATTTCAATTATACAGTAATTTAACTAAGTTGTAACTGAATTACATAATCCAAACCTTACAATTCATTCTATTACTAATTATTTCAATCAGATGTGTAATTGAAATGCATTATAATTAAAATACAGCTCTCCAAATTATAGCCCAGAACTTTGAAGAGGTGCTACATATTTTTATGTTTTCCTTTCATATACTTGTTTGCTGTCTATGCGACGTATTTTCTATTCCTCCTTCTAGTAACGCGTAATTAATGTAATGTAATTACAAAGTATTTTGTAATTGTACTCCAATTGCAATTACGAATTACATTGCAATTGAATTGAATGAAGATCTGAATCATAAATTACAATATGACTGAATTACAGTGTAATTCAATTACTTTGTAATTATAATTCCTGGAGTTATTCAATTGTAAATTCTGCACAAATCTGTATACATTGTACAGGTTTCATGGAGCGTGCACTAATACGGAAAATTCAATTCTGTACTAGCAATAGTTTTTTGCGAACATCTCGAAAACTAAAAGAGATCCCCTCTTATATGAACAGGAAAAAGTTGTTCAAAATGTCGTGTTCTTCGAAACGAGGTTATTTGCATAGGTTAATACGATGTAAATGGCACGCGAAAAACAGTTAAAAATCGTCCAGTATTGCCACATTAAAAACTGGTGCATCTTTCCCAATGATGCATCTCTCCCAATGATGCATCTCTCGCGAAATTACCCTATTTAACGACTTTTCTTTAACTTCGAGTCTCTGTTATTTTAAAATTCGTTTTCTCGTGTTAAACTAACAAACAGTAAAAATCGCAACTGCGTTAACATAAATGTTTCAACTATTTACTTTCAAGGGTATATCCTGTATGATGATAGAATAATGTGATAAGATAATAATTGCTTAAAATAACATTCACAAAATCAACTAGAAAAGTTTCACTTTCTTAGATTGAATCAGGGTATGTAAGGGTAGTTTGATGAAGACTCATTCATGAAATGTCAGAGTTAGATTCTACAATGTCCAAAATGATGAAAGTATAACAAACACGTATACAAAGTTTCAAATTGATCAATGTTACATCTTTGTTTATAGTGTGGGGGCCTACTTCCTACACTCGCCACTAGATGGACGGATAGTCCAGGACCTTTCTCGCTTTGGTGTTTCGAACTCATTGTCGCGCGTAACAACACTCACACCACGTCGCCTAACTTTAACGACGATTACGTCGGGGTCATCAGTTTTAGGATGACGAGTAGGTGAATGTCTGGTAC
Source organism: Lasioglossum figueresi (assembly GCA_028455805.1). Lineage (NCBI taxonomy): Eukaryota > Metazoa > Arthropoda > Insecta > Hymenoptera > Halictidae > Lasioglossum > Lasioglossum figueresi. The sequence goes on from CM052201.1 coordinate 2,577,327, forward strand.
GCGAATGTTGTATAACGGTAACCAGTAAATATATATTCATTCAACATTAATAAATAACAATAGCAATGCCCATACACAAAACAACAATAAAACAAAACGAGGTATAACAAGAAACACAAATATAGAAAGCTCGTGACACTCGTTGCCATTTCTTTGCGCCTCACGCAGCCTAGAGTTAGCTTTCCATATTTGTGTTTAAGTTATACCTCGTTTTGCTTCATTGTTGTTTTGTTTATGGTCATTGTTATTGTTATTTATTAATGTTTAATAAATATATGTAAGCTTTGTGTACAGGTCGGTGAACCATATATGCTCGAGAGAGGACGGGACTAGACAGTTTTGGAAAAGTAAACAGAGTGACAGTTGAAAACACAATTCATTGATAATTCGTGAGTAAACGAATAAATAGGGAAACCTGTAATTATAAAAATCTACGAGCACAAGTTCTACACAGGTCTTGTGCTGAGATAATATAGGGAAGCACAAACATTTAATTGTTGACTCTCTATATTTTTAGGTTAGTACAACACGTGGGAATAATGTAACAATTATTTATTATGTAATCAATAATAAAACTCTATATTTTTAGACGAATCAACCTTTTGTTTTTGCTTAAGAATATTATATATATATCTACTGGTTACCGTTATACAACATTCGCGTACTAGACATTCACCTACCCGTCATCCTAAAATAGTATCGACATTTCGATCAAGTATCGATATTTTTTACCAAGAAAAAAGAAATTCCTCCCTTAAAGTTCTTGTTTTATATAATATTTCGAATCGTCCGCAATAATACGTACAAAATGTTATCGATTTTATTTTTTAATATTTTATTATGCTGTATCAGGCTTCATAAATTGCTTACACGTATTATTATTTCATGATTAATTAGGAATAATGTTAAAATAAAGTATGATCGAAGCATGATAACACAGTAATTGGTACAGTTACTCTAAGTAAATTGTAAGTAAGTTACTCTAAGTAAGTCTTATGATATTGGGTTGTTCGGAAAGTAATTTCGTTTTTTCCTGACAGAGGATTTAATTGTGTTTTTTTGCACCCAACTTCACACTTAAGCCGCATAATCATTATATGTTTTGAGAGCTGATATAGCAAGGCTTGTGTGTGAAAAAGTCCAATTGATTCTACGCAGTAGTTTTTGGATGGTGCCCTTTTAAAGATGGAGAGCAATAAGCAGCATTTTCGTCATATTTTACTTTTTTACTATAGAAAAGGTAAAAATGCTATTCGAGCCAGAAAAAAATGAACCGATGTGTATGGAGAAGATGTGTTGACAGTACGCCAGTGCCAGAACTGGTTTGCAAATTTTTTATTTTTTTTATTTTTTGTTTTTTTTTGTTTTTTTTTGTTTTTTTTTAATTCGGAAGTCTACTGTCATCAGCTGGACAAACTGAATGATGCGCTTCAACAGAAAAGGCCAGAATTAATCAACAGAAAAGGTGTAGCGTTCCACCAAGATAATGCGAGACCTCATACAAGTTTGGTCACTCGCCAAAAGCTTTTACAGCTTGAATGGGATACAATGCCACACCCACCATATTCTCCAGATCTGGCACCTTCGGATTATTATTTGTTCCGGTCACTGCAACATTTTTTAGACGGTCAAACCTTCGCTTCGAACGAGGAGGTCAAAAACCACCTCGATCAGTTTTTTGTCAGCAAAGACCAAAAATTTTATGAGCGTGTGTAATCATGCTACTACCAGAAAGATGGCAAAAGGTATTGGACCAGAATGGCCAATATATAATTTAATAAAATATTTGTTCATTATACGAAAATTGTCTTTCATTTTCATAAAAAAAAAACGAAATTACTTTCCGAACAACCCAATATTTCGCGGTATCGTTTAAAATCGGTTTACCGCTCCAGTCTCTTATCGGTACCTGTTCTCACTTCGTTCGACAAAATCGACTTACTTGTTAGCTTATCACCGGAGGAGGAATTAGTTACGATTTCACAGCCGTTAACGGTCAGCGAATGTTTCTCTCGTTAGCAGCATAAAAGAGCGATTCCACGTTAAATGAATTATGGATAAAGAAAGTAACGTTGCCGCGTAAAACTGACAACGCCTTTACATCTGCATCGCGGAGCACTCTCGCGTTTGTCATTAATTAGGAATCGGCCGATGAAATTCTGATGCTACAGGAAGATAACCACGTAGGTGGTATAATTTCTGAGATTAACATGGAAAAACGCATCGTATCATTACAGGTTACATATGCAACGGTTCGATGATTGTAATACATTCAACGTATGAACTAGAATTAATTGAGATTGGTCCGCCGCAATTCAGGATCTACAGAAAGTTTTTACGACTATGGTCTGCACATTTTCCAATTTTAACAATGGCTTGCCAGTAATTAATCAACAAATTCGTTTTTTAGTCTGTCGCAGTTGTTGAGGAGAGGTTCCGGACTAGGAAGCTAAAGTAATTACCATTTTCAGGTTATTTTCTAACAAAATAAATAAGAACAATCTGTAGTTTTCAGAATTTGCTATATACAGGCAGGTTCAACAAAAATTCAATGTCCCTCTTATTTTTGAAAATATTGAATAAATCTTTATCAACAAAAGTTCTCGTTTATTTTATCCTTTGCATGACTTATCTTTTGGAATATCAATTTTTGTAACTGGCTACGAAATTTATTTTCGAACAAAATAAATAAGAGAACAATCTGTGGTTTCGGAATTTGTTATTATACAGGATGATTCAGGACAAAATTTAACATCTTTCTTATTTTTGAAGATACTGAAAAATCTTTATGAACAAAAGTTCTCGTTTATTTTATCCTTTGCATGACTTATTTTTTGGAATATCAATTTTTGTAACTGGCTACGATATTTACTTTCGAACAAAATAAATAAGAGAACAATCTGTGGTTTTCGGAATTTGTTATTATACTGGCTGATTCAGTAAAAATTGAACATCTTTCTTATTTTTAAAGATACTGAAAAACATTACCAACAAAAGTTCTCGTTTATTTTATCCTTTGCATGATGTATCGTTTGGAATATCAATTTCTGTAACTGGCTACGATATTTATTTTCGAACAAAATAAATAAGAGAACAATCTGTGGTTTCCGGAATTTGTTATTATACGGGCTGATTAAGTAAAATTTGAACATCTTTCTTATTTTTAAAGATACTGAAAAACTTTACCAACAGAAGTTCTCGTTTATTTTATCTTTTGCATGACGTATCCTTTGGAATATCAATTTTTGTAACTGACTACGATATTTATTTTCGAACAAAATAAGATAATCGGTGGTTTCCGGAATTTGTTATATACAGGCTGGTTCAGTAAAAATTCAATATCCCTTTTATTTTTGGAGATATAGAAAAATCTTTATCAACAGAAGTTTTCCTTTATTTTATCTTTGCATGACTTATCGTTTGAAATACAAATTTTTGTAACTGGCTACGATATTTGTTTTCGAACAAAATAATATAGCAATCTGTGGTTTCCAGAATTTGTTATGATACAGGCTGGTTCAGTAAAAATTGAACATCTTTCTTATTTTTAAAGATACTGAAAAACTTTACCAACAAAAGTTCTCGTTTATTTTATCTTTTGCATGACGTATCGTTTGGAATATCAATTTTTGTAACTGGCTACGATATTTATTTTTGAACAAAATAAGATAACAATCTGTGGTTTCCGGAATTTGTTATGATACAGGCTGGTTCAGTAAAAATTGAACATCTTTCTTATTTTTGAAGATGTAAAATTTTACCAACAAAAGTTCATCTCCTTGTTCACCTTTACTTTTTTTATAAATAGAATCATATATTTCTTTATACATTAGTTGATGCAGCTCGATATCTTCTATAGAAAAGTATTGACGAATGTATGTCGAAAAATGATTAGTGGCTCTTGCGGAGGCATCGTAAATTTATTATTCCTTTTATGCGTGGATAAAATTTATGTGTGGATTGAACCTTGAAAAGTGGTGCAGAAGCCGCATTACGATATTTACATACTCGTGCGTTTTTAAAATGCTGTTTTCTAAGCCAAACAGTTTACGGTAATTTAACATAAAGGACACGCCCGAGGCAAAGAATGGATCCGATCTTTTCATTAACACTAGGTTTACGGGACCCGTCAGAATGACGGGTTCCAATATTCTTAATTTGCAATTATTAAGATTGTAAAGATGCTTCCCTGAGAAATTGTTTACCAAATTTAATTCTTGGGGTATATACTATCGGAAAAATGGCCAATAATTTGGATATACACATTCTTGTTATGTTTATAAATTAACGTGAAATAGTTATATTTAGATCTCAGTAAACCTAGTGTTAAATGTTTCTACTCTATTATGGTATCAAGTATGAAGTCTTCTTGACAGAGCATTATTGTTTATTTCGTCATTTCCGCAAGTAATTATATTATACTTTATGTACGTGGTTTTTGTTTTTAATCCGTAAGCTCTGAATTATTTTCAAATTTATAAGATTTTAAATACATAGATGTTTATAAGATTTTATATATAAATACGATGAAACTTTCAGCATGTGTGTAACTACTACACATCTACAAAACATATACAGTGGGTGTACAAAGTACACCTTTTAAAATAGAATAACTTTTTTTAATATTTGTATCAAACGACCTGATTTTTTGTAATCAATTAGAAGCATTGGTTTACGAAATGATGTGCAAAAAAGATTTTCTAAAACATTTTTATTTGGGCGCTAAATAAAAAATTTAAAATATTTGTTTTGTAGATCTATGTTACTTATACATATGCTGAAAATTTCATCGAAATCGTTTGATGCAGAAAAAAACGTCACGCATCGAAACATGTAAGCAGAGTTGTAAAGAATAACAATTGAATTACTCCAATAATTATAATTACAAAGTAATTGAATTACATTGTAATTCAGTCATATTGTAATATATAATTCAGATCTTCATTCAATTAAATTACGATGTAATTCGTTATTGCAATTGAAGTACAATTATAATATACTTTGTAATTAAATTACATTAATAACGAATTACGAGGAATAGAAAATACGCCGCATAGACAGCAAGCAAGTATATGAAAGAAAAACATAAAAATATATTGCGATTCTCCAAAGTTCTGGGCTATAATTTGGAGAGCTGTATTTTAATTATGTATATTGCATTCCAATTACACATCTCATTAAAGTAATTAGTAATTGAATTGATTGAATGGTTTGAATTATGTAATTCAGTTACGACGTAGTTGAATTACTATATAGTTGGAATACAATGTAATTCAATTACGTAATTGAAATACAATGTAATTCAATTAGCACTACTTTATGCTGCATTCTAACCTTTCTCGAGATGGTGGAGCATAGTATGGCGAATATAGATATGATTTTCGATATGCATTTTCACTAATTGAAAACAGAGGATTATTTTATGAAAAAGATTTAAAAGAAACGCCAATTTTTAAAGAAAAAATATAGTCACGAACAGAGTTGTGCTAATTCAATTACATTGTATTTGAATTATATAGTAATTCAACTACGTCGTAACTGAATTACATAATTCAAACCATTCAATTCATTGAATTACTAATTATTTTAATCACATGTGTAATTGAAATACAATATAATTGAAATACAGTTCTCCAAATTATAGCCGAGAACTTTGTAGAAGTGCGGTATATTTTTGTGTTTTACTTTCATATACTTGTTTGCTGTCTATGCTGCTGATTTTCTATTCCTCGTCCTCGGAATTCGTAATGAACGTAATTTAATTATAAAGTCTTTTATAATTGTACTCCAATTGCAATTATCTAATTGAATTGCAATGTAATTGCAATGTCTAATTGAATTACAATATAATTACAATGTCTAATTGAATTACAATATAATTACAATGTCTAATTGAATTACAATATAATTACAATGTCTAATTGAAGTACAATGTAATTACAATGTCTAATTGAATTAGCACAACTTTGCCCTAGGGCTGTAGCTCATTTTGTCCTGTGGAAAGGATGGTTCAGCAGGAACATGTAGAAAACACAAGAAGAATTTACTCGTGAAATTTGGTTACACGTCGGTTAATGATTAACGAAACAGAACGAAATGCATTATCTATTTCTACTGTAGACCTGTAGTTAATAATATAGTGGGTACGTTACGTTGCTTACACGTGTTACCGTATTTAGGTTCTAAAGGTATTCCTACAATTACAATTACTCTGATATTACGCATTCTTCGAAGACAGCAACGCTGCACGATTTCTCCGGCAAGGAACGCGTATTATTGTACAGCGAAAGAGATTGTTGCGAGCATATTCCATGAAGTACCGAGGAGCAATTAACAAACTATTTCGGTTCTGTCCGATCCGAGTAAAAAGTCCGAAATGTAAAAGGCATGCGGTTGCATAACGAGCCGCGCTGTGAATTAATCGCAACGATGTTCTTTCTTTTTTTAATCGGTCGGCGCCTTTGGAAAATAACCGGCGGGGAAGTAAATAAAAGTTAATATGACGGTGCGTAAATATCTTATTGAAAGCCAGCCATTGCCCACGGTGTATAAAGTAACGAACGTACAATCTTAATAAACTGTAGCGTAAAATGAATTCTAATTACCGGCGGGGACAAGGCTTCTCGTTAATATGTACACGGCGTGGACAAATAATATCGTAACATTAATTATTAATAATCGAAGCGTGTCGTAATGTATAAGCAACCGCTACACACTGGGATGGATCGAGAAATTGTATGACATTTTACTATAACTCTTGCACCATAAGAGATATCCGGATGAAATTTCCACTAAAATATATTAAAAAATTATTCCAAACTACTAATAATTATCGTATTAAATATACAGTGAGAGTCTAAAGTGAGTATACACCTCGAGAACACGGCATTTATTTAACAATTATTAGGTGTATGTTACATTAATGGAAACGTTATTTGAAAAATATAAAATGTAGATTGATGGTAATTAAATGTAGAAGACGTAATTCGATCTAACAAATAATATTTGAGATACAACATAAAATAGTTGAGGATCTGTATAAATATGAATCAAAAGTGACTATACACAACTAATTAAGAGAATGATCTATCTTTATTTATTAACGAAATTACGTACATTTAATACTTTGTTGGTCAATCTCTAGCTTTAATTACGGCAGCTAATCATCTTGGCATGGATTCAACCAACTTACTTGTTGTTGAAACAGAAATATCTTTCCATACATTTAGTAGTTCGATTTTAAGGTTTTCCTCGTTGGTAATTTTTATTTTGCGTAAGTTCAACTCTAACGTTCCCCACAAATTCTCTATTACATTAAAATCTGTGGATAGCGGTGGAGAATTCAGTTGATTTGGAGCATTTTGTTGCAACCAATCCTTAACAATCTTTGCTGTATGTTCAGGATCTCGATCTTGCTGAAAGATCCACGAATCTGGCAACTGAACTCTTCTGACACTTGCAGCTAAATTTTGTTCTTAAAATATCTAGATATTGAAATCTATCCATCGTACTGTTAATAAAAGCTAATTCCCCGACTCCAGAGGCTGCCATGCTACTCCAAACCATAATATTACCACCGCCGTGCTTGACGGTATGTACAGTAAAGTCGATATTACTGTCCAACAGCCGTATTTATGGTGGACAGTAAGGTTGGTATGTTTGATCGCATTTTTGTTACTTCAAAGGAAAGTCCGAACATAGAGAAGGACAATGAAATTCGAAGGAGAGTCCGAACATAGAGAAGGACAGAATGAAATTCAAAGGAAAAGCCGAACATAGAGAAGTACAGAATGAAATTCGAAGGAGAGTCCGAACATTGAGAAGGACAGAATGAAATTCGAAGGAGAGTCCGAACATAGAAAAGGACAGAATGAAATTCAAAGGAGAAGCCGAACATAGAGAAGGACAGAATGAAATTCGAAGGAGAGTCCGAACATAGAGAAGGACAGAATGAAATTCAAAGGAGAAGCCGAACGTAGAGAAGGACAGAATGAAATTCAAAGGAGAAGCCGAACATAGAGAAGTACAGAATGAAATTCGAAGGATAGTCCGAACATAGAGAAGGACAGAATGAAATGCAAAGGAGAAGCCGAACATAGAGAAGGACAGAATGAAATTCGAAGGAGAGTCCGAACATAAAGAAGGACAGAATGAAATTCAAAGGAGAAGCCGAACGTAGAGAAGGACAGAATGAAATTCATAGGAGAAGCCGAACATAGAGAAGGACAGAATTAAATTCGAAGGAGATTCCAAACATAGAGAAGGACAGAATGAAATTCGAAGGAGAAGCCGAACGTAGAGAAGGACAGAATGAAATTCATAGGAGAAGCCGAACATAGAGAAGGACAGAATGAAATTCAAAGGAAAAGCCGAACATAGAGAAGGACAGAATGAAATTCGAAGGAGAGTCCGAACATAGAGAA
>CM052201.1:2585849-2612606 GCA_028455805.1 Lasioglossum figueresi
TAGAGAAGGACAGAATGAAATTCGAAGGAGAGTCCGAACATAGAGAAGGACAGAATGAAATTCAAAGGAGAAGCCGAACGTAGAGAAGGACAGAATGAAATTCAAAGGAGAAGCCGAACATAGAGAAGGACAGAATGAGTGTCTCTTTCTTTCCAATACGCTGTCCTTCCTTGCCACCGAAACTTGAATCATCGATTTAACCACTAAATACAATTGGGATTATATCGTGTTTGGTCTTATATTAATCAGAAAAATGCCAGAAATATATAGTGAGCAGTGAAATAGAATGCTACGATATTCTTAAATCCGTTTAATGTATTTTCAGTTTGACATAAATTCATACACTAGAATATGTACTAGAATATACTAGAATAATATACTGGAATATATTTGAATATATTGTAACATATTAGAACATACTAGAATACACTAGAATTTATTTGTACACTGGAATATGTCATAAATTGACATCAAATCAATTTTTACATAAAATCATAAAATCCTCAGTCTACATCAAGATAAGAATTAAAAATTGACAGAAGAACCTAAGAAAGGACGTTATCCTATTCTATAGATTTAATAATCGAAAATAATAGCGGTTAATCTTATTTTCTGTCTGCCAAAACTGTCACTGCAAATAATTAAATTCTTCTTAAATACAGTTTCTTAACAATTGTCTATAAAAATAAGAAATTATGTAAACATCCAAAATAATCAAATAATATTCAGACCTACTTGTAGCTAAGGCCTCAGAATATATAAAATAATTATTTAATCTGTTAATTATTGGTTTTACTATAAAAATGTAATTGTCCAGATTTAGGCATAATTTTTGGCTTGTCCACACGTAGGGCATTTCACCTTATGTGAAAGTAGACGACAGCCAGAGAAAGCGGTGAGGTAAACTATCCGGCATTTTGTTGTTATATTAAGCTATAAATTATACGTAAAAATTTTATGAACACGCATTCGAGTGGCAATGGACATTTCGAAGGGAATGCGTGGGTCATGTGCCCGTAATACGTGTTCCGTTGCATCCTGTAATTTTTACACGCGTGTAAAAGAGGTTTTTATCGGTCGTTCTTCGACGATGTAATAAATCAACGCCTCTTCGAAGACACGGAGTTCCGGTAAAGCGTTCCTCCTCGACTAGTATTTAGCTTTGGATTTCTAATTAGCGAGCCGCCTCTTAATGACATTATTTAACATTCTATTATGGTGAGATCGTAATTATCGACTCGAACGACGGAATAGATTTTCGATTCACTATCGAAACGAATGTATCCTGTGTTTCATTTAGATTCCACTTTAAATGCTGCTTATTTACGGAACGAGATTATCCATAGATTTTGCTAGCCATTAAATATTTCATTTCTGACATTTATTATCAACTTTTCGGTCGACTAAATTTCCGGTATGCAGCAAATTTTCATATTTCTTGGCGAAAATTTGTTTTTTAGTGGTTCTGCTCTTTTATTGCCGATCTGTCAAATAACAGTAATTTATGTTAAATAGATATATTTTATGATTCTCAACGTTAGCGGATATGGATCCTTTATTTTGAAAGTGGTGCAAGTCCATTTTTTGTTGTTTCGAGAAAATTAAAGGTTAGCGTATTAGTCAATTCGAAAATATAAATTAATTATGTCAAGTCTGGCAATGTTTCTACTAATTTATCAATATGTAATTTGATTGTATAAATTTCTTTTAGGCGAATTTAACTAAAATAACCTTACACCATTACATTTACACCGTTTTCGTAATTAGTCAATTGTAAAAATTATTTAATTTCAATGACGAAAAATTAAATATCGCTTAAAGTATCTTTTGTAGGAGTAGTATTTTTTATTTTGAACGTTAATTATATTTATATATTGTTAAATTTAATACACGATATTGCTATTATTTGTTTGTGCTCTTTGTGTGGCAGTGTTTTGAAATATTCATGATGCACAGAAGGTATATAAGATAATAACTACTCGATATCCTTATATTTTTCGAATGTAATAGGTGTGGCATTGTTAGACAAATGCGTCAGGGCGATTCTTTCAAATTTTTGTGGTTTTCCCCGACATGTAGGTCATAAATCTAACGTCTTAAATTCTGTGTCCTCCATCAATGTTTCATATAAAATAGTATGCGATGCACTTTTGCAAAACCCCATCCAACAAATTTTCAGCCCGTTTACCTTTCCTCCGTTAGCATTTTTTCTTATCCGTTTTTTAATTGCGTTTTGTAGATTTTTTGTTGAAACGAAATTCTCGCGATTCATTTCGTGTAAAATAAATTTATTATTTTGTCTACATTGTTTTATAACATCATAATAATCCTGTGTGTATGTCTATGGAAATTGGACTTACATCACTTTCATAATCAATCACTAGATAATTTCTTTTATTAGTCAATTTTAAATTGAACAAAGCATTGGCATTTTTTAAGATATTAAATATTAACTGGTTATAGATAAAAAGTTTAAACTAAATTAATCACAAATTATGTGATATCTCATTTTTTTAAATGGACTTACATCACTTTCAAAATAAATGGTCCATATGCATATACACTCCCGCTGAAAAGTATGTGAAGAACACGTTTAATTTTTATTCATTCATTAGATATCTCACCAATAATTATTATTATTATCTTGAGAAAACAACAGACCACGTTAATGGATCACCTTAGATTGAAACAGTATTAGCTCTACCGAAGAAACTTTTATTTATTCCAGAGAATTTAATTGTTAAATTGTACAATTTATACTAACAAATATAGAATAAAGTATTGGAATAAATTATACTTGCACGAAAGTGTCCACATACTTTTATTTTTTAGTATGTAAAAATAATGTGAAGCTGTGATAATAATTGTATGTTTATTGCATACATTAAGTCTATATCAAGCATGGAAAATGACAAAAACACAAACGTTAACGCACAATAGAAAAATATAATTATTACGAAATAATTAATATTAAAAGCCAAACAAAATAAAATGGACACGTAATATAAATATTGATGGATAGAAACAATGTAACATCAGATTGCTTATTGTTAATGGGTTTTTCTTTGTACAAAAATAAAGACACGCTTACTGTTAGAAGACAATTGATACAACATGATATTTATCATAAATGTCCCTGGGGTTTAAAGAATTATTAATAGACTGAGAATCTTTATGTAAAATAAAAATGTTTTGCATTCATTGTGGAAAGCAGGAATAACATAAAAATTGAAATCATCCCTTAACAACTTTGTTACATTAAAAACAACATTACAACATTCTTGAATTTCTTCAATCTTTTACTGTTTTATATTTCACCCAATCAATTTCTCTATAAATGCATAAATAAAAAAGTTTTTCATTGATTGTAGGAAGCAAGAATAACATAAAAATTGATCGACTTTGTTACATTAAAAACAACATTATTACATTCTTGAATTTTTAAAATCTTTTACTGTGTGTGTGCTTTACATTTCACCCAATCAATTTTTCTATAAATGCATAAATAAAAAAGTTTTTCATTGATTGTAGGAAGCAAGAATAACATAAAAATTGATCGACTTTATTACATTAAAAACAACATTATTACATTCTTGAATTTTTAAAATCTTTTACTCTCTGTGTGTGTGTGTGTGTGTGTGTGTGCGTGTGTGTGTGTGCTTTATATTTCACTCAACCAATTTCTCTATAAATACATAAATAAAAATGTTTTGCATTGATTGTAGAAAGCAGGAATGACATAAAAATTGATTTCATCCCTTAACAACTTTGTTACATTAAAAACAACATTACAAATTGCTTCATAAATGCATGAAGATCCGCAGTCTAATTTATGAAGCCGTTACTAACGAATAATCATCCCAAAAAAAGTTGTCCCGAAGACATGTCCTTCGGGTGACCTTGAGTACCAAAAATGTGATAAAATTGTTGGATAATATTAGGATTACATTTGAACTTACTGTTCGTCTTATAAGTGCGTAAACTATGAAAGAATAACCGGCCAAGAAAATTTTCTTTTATGGTATTCCTCCTTCGATACTGTTTAGATACTTTAGATCATGCCATAAATATTTTTTGTGTCATTGAACCCATTGTAAATACAGGGTGTCCCAAAAATGTCGTACTTCCTTGAAAAAGGTGATTCCTAAGATCATTTGAAGCAACTTTGTCCATTTAGAAAATGTTCTCCGCCGCTTGGTTGAAGAGTTATTAACGAAAAACAGGGACCAATCAGAGCGGAGCTACAGCAGACGGATTCCAGCTTGGCCAATGCCAACGCCACGCGTAGCGGTACCTGTGCTCTGACTGGTCCGTGTTTTTCGTTAATAACTTCTTAACAAAATCACGGAGAACATTTTCGCAACGGAAAAAGTTATTTCAATTTCAAATGAGCTGAGAAATCACACTCTTGAAGGAAGTACATTTCTGGGACACCCAGTATATCTCTGAGATTTTACATCTTTTGTGTCAACCTTAGCAAGGTAATGTGGGATCTCAAATACCCCAGCTCCGGTTTTTTGAAAAGAATTTTTATACGAATAAAATTAAATCTGTTTGTTTACTTTTTATCCTGCATTATTCTTTATCCCAAATTGATTAAAAAACAGGCTATTTATGAAATTCATTTGTCAGGGTCTAAGAGATACCACCTTACTATTTATGCGTTATTAGACCTTACCTCGCGAGGGTCATATTTGTAAAATACAGGTCTGTAATATCGCTGCATCAACTGACGCAGAGTTAAGACAGAATTGCTCGACATGTAATTTTAAACAATTACGTTAATCTGAATCAACCACTGTTATTGTTACATCGCCATCGGTTACCTCGACCCGGGAGTCCCCAACAAGATTTAATGATAAAATCTTGATTTGAAGAATCCGAGGTCTGTAAAAGGGAAAAACAGGGCCGTGATTGAAGTGACTCTGCGTCACGTTCAATTTCGAAGTCATCTTTGTCTTCGCGTGTGTACACAGTCCCGTAAATCATAAATGTCGTACTGGCGACCGTAAACCGTGCGATTGCGGTCGTAATTCTTTTCTAGTGGTTCGCGATCACGTGGCACCCCTCAACCAACACCTTTTTTCAGTTTTCACTAGACAGAAGGTTATTGAACGTGTCGCGGTGAAGCAAGACAACCCGAGTGGAACGAAAGACAACGACATGTCCATTGTTAGAAGAAAGACGTTCCGCGTCCTTTGAACGCCGCGCCGCGCGACCACAACTTCACGCTGCTCGAATGATTCTCGTTATTCGGGTCATATCGCTTTTAACTAGACGCGGCAAGAATTAGTTGGGCATTGCGAACCACCGTACTTCAAAATGTACTATTTTATACAGCAGAGACCAAAAATAACATTATTATATTACATTTTCTACGATATAAATCAATGATAGAAAAGTTGATTATCAATAATTACACGCTAAAAAAGAAATTACGGGTAAACTTTACCTTACCGGACTCAAAATTGGTGCCTTTCTCCTATAAATTATGATGTATTTGGTATGTAATTCAGTAGATTTGTACCCCGAGCGGCTGCAGTCGAAGTTTCGATCAGGTAGGATCAATGGTTCAGGACTTATGCTTGCTTATAGTTGTTCATTATTCAGCGTTTTTGACAGGTAACGCTGTTCGCCGCCATATTGGTTCGTAGTGACGATCGCGCGCCACTTACCGAGCAGAACCGCTAAATGGCAGCACGGGCGCACAGTAATATCGCTGACAGAGAGAATATCTCAGAAAATGTTTGAGAAGAAATATCGTGGAAAATATTTACAAAAACTTAACCCAGAACAGTTAAAACGCAACATCGAGGCCATGTTTTCCAAAATTCAAACAACAATCGCAATTTTCGCTCTATATTATCAGCATTAACGCGTGCCCGAGCTGCCATCTAGCGGTTCTGCTCGGTAAGCGGCGCGCGATCGTCACTACAAACCAATATGGCGGCGTTACCTGTCAAAGACACTGAATAATGAACAATTTTAAGCAAGCATAACTCCTGAATCATTGATCCTACCGGATCAAAACTTCGACTGCAGCCGCTCGGGGACAAATCTACTGGATTACATATCAAATACATCATAATTTATAGGATAAAGACACAAATTTTGAGTCCGGTAAAGTAAACATGGTCGACCGTACCATAAAGTGATTCCGAAAGTCTCTGCTTTGAGAGACAAAATTCGCGAGAATGTAGGAATTTCTGGATCTTATTGTTAGAATGTTTTCCCGTAGGAATTCTTAAACGTTTGACGACCGCATTTGACAACGTTTGATTCTCTCACAACTCTAATCGAAATCGCGAATGCCTACGCTGCACCCGGCAGTCGATACAATTGCGACCTGTGTGATTCGAGTGTGGATCGTTGCAGCTGGAGCATGGGTGCCTGAAATGTCGAAAGGATCCAACGCTACTTCTACTACTACATATTAGAGATCGCGGTTTTGAACGTGTATTTAAATACACGTGTACACGTGGTACGTGAACCGTGTAGTACGCATTTAAGGATCCGTGAATACGAATCCGTGAATAAGGATCCGTGAATAAGGATCCGTGTATACTATACACGGATCTGCGACTACGAACTACGAATCCGTGTACACGGATCTGCGAACACGGATCCGTACGGCACGTTCGAGTCTGACGACTGACAACTGAGGCGTTATTGTTTTTCGATCGAATTCTTCTCGACTGTGGATGTTAGAAGTGAGACAATAGTAAAGTCGTGGTAAATTATTCGACGTGAAATCACTATTATATTAAAATGCAAATGTAAAATAAATACACGAATATTTGTGAAATTAGAGTACACGGGTACTCGTATATTTAGTATTACATGGATTGAAATTCGGATATCTGTAAACCAAAAATTTATCTTTTAAAATGTGCGTTAGCTCAGGACAGTCTTTCACGCTCACGCCTCAAGTAACGCAGACGCTACTCAAATACGTTCTCTGTTTATATTTACGCGTCACCAATGCTGCCGTTTTTAAATGCATGGTTATGTCTATCTATTTAATCCTTTCCTTTCCTTTTTATTGTTCTCTTTCACATTAGTATCGCTCTCTACTACGCATTAAATGCATTAAACGCATCGCTCTTCTTACATTCGTGCGCGATTTCCGCTAATTTATTCAGTATCTCATTCCTTCTGAGCTATCCGCTTCCAGAATCAAATCTAATAGTGGTCCCTATATCACATGCAATAAACGAATCCGAATTTCAATCCATGTAATACTAAATACACGAGTACCCGTGTACTCTAATTTCACAAATATTCGTGTATTTATTTTACATTTGCATTTTAATATAATAGTGATTTCACGTCGAATAATTTACCACGACTTTACTATTGTCTCACTTCTAACATCCACAGTCGAGAAGAATTCGATCGAAAAACAATAACGCCTCAGTTGTCAGTTGTCAGACTCAAACGTGCCGTACGTTTACAGGGATCCGTGTTCGCAGATCCATGTACACGGATTCGTAGTTCGTAGTCGCAGATCCGTGTACATGGATCCGTATTCACGGATTCGTATTCACGGATCCTTAAATTCGCACTACACGGTTCACGTACCACGTGTATTTTCATACACGTGAAATGGGGATCTCTACTACATACTACTATTGTATTTCTACCGGCGAGTTCAGTGATAAGGTAGTAACGAAATGACTTCCTATCCGAAAATGCAAGGTCATCGTAGTTGCTCTCTTGAGCGACGGTTTGTCGAAGCCACTTTAGCATATAGCCTCTTCTTTTTCTTCTGCAGTCCACCAAACAACTGAAACCCTAAACGTGCTCGCAGCGAAAACGATCGACGACTTCCGAAACGAATCACAAGTTTCGAGAGAAGCCGATCGTTCCGTTGGTGCAACCGAGCAGATGCGCACAGTTTCGAAACCCTAATTCAAGCGCGTTCGCGTCCGCGAAAAGCTACATGAGCAGGAAGAATAGAAAACGAAGCATCAATTCGAACGTCATGCCTCGTTCGATCTTGCTTCGAGACAGAACTTCGAACTCTTCCAGTGACTGACTACCGTGCGAATCGCGGCCTACTCGATAGAGAAAGCGGAAGTCAGCCCCGGTCCCTACCCACTTAGAATGAACATTCACACCAAGAAGGTAAGCTACATACCTACTTAGCCCTATATTTGAAAAATGACAAAAGACGCAAGCTCTCCAACACATTCGCAACACGATCTCCACACAGACGCCAGGGTGCAATAGCCTAACACCTAGAGAGAACGTCCCGGGACGCCTTCGACAACCTAACGTCCGAATCTCACACAAGCACACTCGAAGGTACGTACCAACTTTCCTGAAATCGACTGACAATGGCAGTGATCATTGCGAAACAGATGAATAAATTGAAATAACAATTGAATTTACACTGAATTAAATTATGCGTAATTCTGAATATCTGCACATTACTTTTAGTGAATAGAGAAAACTACGATGTACAGGGTGTATAAAAGGTAATGGTCACCCGTCCTAGGGGTGAATTTAAACCTCTCGATCGGTCAGCCAGAAATATTGCTTTTTAAATTTTTCTGGGGAAGGAGGAGAATGGGAGGGAAGAGTGTAGTTATTTTTTCGATTAAAAATGTTGTAATGATATGTTGCTAGTGCAAAAATATAATGAATGCTATTTTTCAATTTCTATAAAAAATCTGATCTGGTCGAATTTTTACCCGCCATTTTAATCGTCACAGGCGATTCCCATTTGCTTGTCTACTCGATTTCTTGTCCAAATATTGTTCGATCTTGTCCAAAAATGTTGGGATAATTTTAGCGGAAGGGTCCAGCTTACACTTGAAACGTTCAAAGGCCTCAAATCTAAGTTTATTATCGTTGTATTACCCTTATGCAAATTTATGGTCATCTGCTAGAAAAGAGGCGAACGAAGCACTGTGAAGTGTCTATGTTACAGTACCTCTCGAAAAGTCAAAGCAGCACTTCTAACTATACTACTAACGTCAACGTTTATCTTGTTTCTTCCTTTTCCGTCTTCGAGCCACTTCCAACGCATATTAAACCAATCCACGAGTGGTTACAGCTGTTTTCGAGAGCGACAACGACCGTCAGGCTCTCATTCTTCAATTGTAAACGGAGAACAGTGTTCGGCTCGTCTGCGATGACCCATATGTGTCTTTTCTTCTTCCTCCCGCTTCGGAGACAAATGCACATCGCTTTGGGGATTGATGCACAGAATCTTAATGACGTCTCGTCACGTATTCCACGGTGGCCATGGATCACACCGTGTACTCTTCCTACGGGACAACAAAGGACGTGGCACGTTTTATGCAAACTCGACCGGTACCCTCTGCACCAGGCATGTCGAACTCTTTTACCACCAAGGGCCTCATTAAGCATTATAAATTAATTCGAGGGCCGCAATAGAAAAAAGCAGACTAGAAATAAAAAGGAAACACATTTTTTTTTATTAACATTGCTGTTACACGTACAAAATAACATTCGTACAAAAGTTGTTCTTTTCGAGTTTACTTTATTTGAATGAAACTATTTCATGTTTGTTTCGAAGAAACATGGCAATAATAAATGTTGATGTTCTCGGCACTACGGTTTCGATCAATTTCTACTAAGAAATACATCTTGAAAATGATTCAAACTGGAATCGAAACGTCGATGATTGTTTGATAATCTGCAAAATTGTTTTTTGATTTCTTAGTAGAAATTGATCGAAACCGTAGCGCCGAGAACATCAACATTTATTATAAACAATATTACGATCGAGATATAGAGACATATTAAACTTGGCAATGTTTTTCAGCAATCAAATTTTCAAAATTTGTTTGAATTTGTTGGACTGTAATTATTTTTGACATTGATTGTACACGCTGATCTGTTCATCTTGATCTTCTCGCAGTTTTATTATTTTTTAACGTTGAAAATAGTGGTTCGTGCATATACAGTTACTCGAATTCATATTCGGACGCTCTAAAAAGACGATAACTTGTTTTATACTGTACTATACGATTTGAATGTTTTGGGGGAGCTAGAGCAATTAGTTTACTACAGGATGCGAAAAGAAATTTTTGCAAAAATTGCAATTGATCGGAATTGTAGAAAAAATACTAAAAGTTGCATTTTACAATTTTTTTATGTGGGCTTATATTGATAATTTATAAAGTTCGGTTTCTTGGTCTGTGTCGATTATATGCGCTGTAAAAGTTTCATCGAAATCGATTGATGCGGGAAAAAACGACAGGCATTGAAAGATGTAAGAATCCTTAGATATAAGCTGAAAATCTGCAATTTTTACCATCTTTAAACGTTTGTAGCTCATTGCAACGTCGACCGATTTTGACGAAATTTTCAGAATATGTTTCATTGACACAGATCTACATAACGTATTTTTTAAATTTTCAATATAAGCCCACATAAAAAAAGTTGTAGAATGCAACTTTTAATATTTTTCTACAATTGCGATCAATTGCAATTTTTGAACAAATTTTTTTTCACATCCTGTAGTAAACTAATTGCTTTAGCAATTCCCAAAAAAGTTCAAATCGTATAGTACAATATTAAAAAATTATCGTCTTTTTTAGAGCGTCCGAATATTAATTCGAGTAACTGTATACATACATATACCACTGCTACCGAACATAGCTGAAATACGCCTAATTGCACATAACATATCGGGAAATGGGTCAACAGATAAATAAATAATTGTAAAAATGTGGAGTCACAACATCCATATATTTTTTTTCAATACGGAATCAATACGTAAATCAATTTCACCCTTCTGCAAATCAAATTCAACCTTTCACAAATAACGTATTTTTAAGTAATTTTTTGTAAAAAAAATCACACCACAATTAGTTATTTAAATTTATTTATTTCAAAGATGTACATCAAATACTTGTTTAAAAGTAATTACCGATTCATTAACTTTGTAATATGCAAAAACTGTGTGTAGAATAGTGTAGATATGTATATTCAGTGTAGCCATTTTCTGATTAATCAATTTTAGAAGTAAAATTGAGCTTATAAAGCTTTCTTTAATAAACCCTTAGCACTCGAGTGGTGACTCAGAGTCGCCACTAAAGATTGCTATACCATTATTCGAAATATTGATTAGATTATTAAATATGTTGGCATCGAATCAATTACTAAACTATTTAAGTATTGTATGAGGTATTATATCAATTGTGTATTCACACAAAGAAAAAAATTAATATAGAATGGAATTATTTTAGTTCGGAAGAAATGCTTAATTTTCCAGTTGAAGTAGCTCCGAGTGCAAAGGGTTAATCAAGGAATACATATCAAAATCAATTGTTTATTCGTCACGTGTATCTAATGTAGATAAAAATTGTACTTGACAGTATGTAATTATCACGTAAACTAAGCTTATAACTTCTGTCTAATAACTTGACAAACTGGTAGCTGTAATAGCAGGGGATAATATTAAAAATATAAACAGCAAGACAGGATTACTCCCTTGTTCTAATTGTTTTGTTTTTGCATAATTGGTATGGAGGAATATACATACCATACAAAGGAACGATTCCTGTTATTTACTTTAGCCTGAATACCCCCAGGCTGTGCCACTAGCATATTACAAAAACATTCTTTACTTATGTATTAAATATTCATAATGATAATTTAACCATCTGTCATATTTAAAAGATTTTAAATAACGAAATATTGACGTTCCGAAAGATAAACTCGATTTAATCTGAACACAATTGATTAATATCGTAGCCAGTTACAAAACTTGATATTCAAAAAGATAAAATAAATGAGAAGCTATATATCACAGCGATTAAATATACGGTTTTTAAGTCCGCTGTAACAACCAATTCGAGTCCAGAGAACATAAATCATCGAGTAACTGATCCATTTTTATATTATGTATATAGACAGCACCAATCGCCATTAATATTCATCAAAATGCAGTGAACTGTTCGTATAATTCGTAGGAAGCAATAAAGCACGTGCATTGATCGGAATGTCTATTAAATTAGTTTTGTTTCGCATGACTCAACGTGTTCAAGTATGAAACGGACAGTCGCGTTGTTACCGGCGAAATAGTTTGGTTGCAATCAGTTGTAAACAATTTCGTTTATTATACAGGGTGCCCAAAAATGTTGTACATACTTCCTTGAAAGAGGTGATTCCTCACGTTTCTTTGACAAAAATGTTCTTCACAGCTTTGTTAAAAAGTTATTAGCGAAAAACACAGTGCAGAGTTGTGCTAATCCAATTACATTGTAATTCAATTACACAATTGAATTACATTGAATTTCAATTATATAGTAATTTAACTAAGTTGTAACAGAATTACATAATTCAAACCTTTCAATTAATTCTATTACTAATTATTTCAGTCAGATGTGTAATTGAAATACATTATAATTAAAATACAGCTCTCCAAATTATAGCCCAGAACTTTGAAGAGGTGCTACATATTTTTATGTTTTCCTTTCATATACTTGTTTGCTGTCTATGAGGCTTATTTTCTAAAAAATGTAAAATGATCTTATTAATTTAATTTAACTACAATGTATTTTATAATTGTACTCCGATTGCAATTACGAATTACATTGTAATTTAATTGAATGAAGATCTGAATTATAAATTACAATATGACTGAATTATAGTGTAATTCAATTACTTTGTAATTATAATTCCTGGAGTAATTCAATTGTAATTCTGCACAACTCTGTATACATTGTACATGTTTCATGGAGCGTGCACTAATAAGAAAAATTCAATTCAGTACTAGCAATAGCTTTTTGCGAATATCTCGAAAACTAAAAAAATCCCCTCATATACGAACAGGAAAAAGTTGTTCACAATCTCGAAATCTATAACAAATTTAAATTCTATCAAAATCGAGGAGGAGTACCTCTTTCTACATAATTACCAATAGTAATTAATTAAAGTGTATGATGTTAATAAATAGTATGTCAGACAACAAGTCTCAGTTTTGATTTATCGGTTTGTAATTAATTGAAAAATGGATGCTCCTGACAAAACAACTGCCTAGCAGAGTTGTACTAATTAAATTACACTGTAATTGTATTACACAATTGAATTACATTGTATTTCAATGTATAGTAATTCAAGTACGCCGTAACTGAATTACATCATTCAAATCTTTCAATTAATTCAATTACTAATTATTTTAATCAGATGTGCAATTGAAATACAATATAATTCAAATACAGGTCTTCAAATTATAGCCCAGAACTTTGAAGAAGTGCGATATATTTTTATATTTTTCTTTCATGTCGTTGTTTGCTGTTTATGCGGCGTATTTTATATTCCTCGTCCCCGTAATTCGTTATTACTGTAATTTAATTTCAAACTAATTGTACTCCGATTGCAATTACGAATTACATTGTAATATAATTGAATGAAGATCTGAATTATAAATTATAATATGACTGAATTACAACGTAATTCAATTACTTTGTAATTATAATTCCTGGAGTATTTCAATTGTAATTCTGCGCAACTCTGGAACGTTGACAAATCTCGCTGAGCATAACGTTGGCATTGGCTGTGCCGGAATCTCTCCGTTGTAGCCGCGCTCTGATTGGTCCGTGTTTTTCGCTAATAACTCCTTAACAAAGCTGCGGATAACATTTACGCGAAGGAAAAAGTTTCGTCAAATGATCTTAAGAATCACCGTTTCCAGCGAATAAATAGAACATGTTTTGGACATTCTTCAGTTATTTAAAATAGGGTTTTCCAAACTTTATCTGCAATGGAACACTTCGTAAATCTGGAAATTTTAACGGAACACTTAGCTTATGTTTTAGATTGGATAATTCCTACTAGCAAAAATTTTAAAAAATATGTTATTAAGACACATAATTTATTTAATAATTATTTTTAAATATAAAACTATAATATAATAATTATAGTACTATAAATACTATAATTATTATAGTTTATATTATAGTACTATAATTATTATAGTTTATATTATAGTACTATAATTATTATAGTTTATATTATAGTACTATAATTGTTATAGTTTATATTATAGTACTATAATAATTCTAGTTTTATATTTAAAAATAATTACGAAATAAATAATGTGTCTTAATAACACTTTCTTAAATTATATTTTATAATTATTATAGTTTTATATATTTTCAGATCTTTCCAAATTGTCGCGGAACACAATTTGGGAAACCCCGAAAACATTTTTAGTTGCGTCTTACTAAAGTTATTTCTTCAATTATTGGGTTGGCAAGAAAGTAATTTCGCTATTTTGAGGTGAAATAAAACTAAATTTCTTTATCCCAGCGATGACCTTTAATCAATAAAATATTTTCTTATTTATTCTTTTTGGCAAAAGATCATCGAACAAAATGGAAATTATCTTATTCATTAAAGTTCATTGCTCGAGTAATAAAATTGGGCTCTCTATGTCATCTTAAAGTACCGAAATTACTTTCTTGCCAACCCAATATTTATCTGAATCCATTAAGTTTTAAAAGTAACTATTATTTTCCAAAACATTGGCAATCTTCAAAGCGAAAACCAATAAAGTAGAATAGAAGTCATGATGGCATAGAATCAATTGTAATTTTGTAACATGTTGAACAGACTTTAGAAGTTTGAATGTTTCTGTTTGTAGCATGGGCCCACGTAATTACTATAAACATAGACCGAAACGTTTCGCAGCGACACGCGTCTGTGCATACAAGTCACCCATTACTTATTACAGAACTCGGCTTTCCATGAAAAACGGACGCAGCAATTTTACGCGGCTCGAACGAAAGCGAAACTGTACCGCTCATTGTTTAAAACATTTCGCTTTCGCTTTTGTTGCAACAGTCTTTCACCGATTAAGTCGTAATTTTTCACGCGAAACTTATTTCGGCTCGAAGCATTCTCTTAGCACGTGGTGGTCATAAATGGTAGAAAAAAAGAACGGGACTCGTATCCACCCACTACATGAACATTGTTACGTGGTGATTCAATACGCAAGGAGAAAACCCGAAATATTTAACATACATAATAATAAATATGTTTGGCTTATTAACAAAGCCCAACATAAAAACATTGAACAATGATTTGACGAAGCGTTTATTATTCCTATTGGATTGTGAGTTAGTGGTTGTCGGAGGTGATGGTTAACATACTATAAACATGTTTGGGAGTTCTATGTAAACAAGATCGTGTTACTCTTCTTCAGATCATGTGGAGATGAAAACTAAAAAATTTTGTATTGATTTTTTTTTATGAGAAAGGTGAAATGCCCTAAGTATACAGGATGTGGCTGGACGAGTGGTACAACCGGGCAAGGGATGATTCTACACGTAAAAATAAGTCGAAAAGGAATAACATTTTCTCGTTTGAAGCCTCGTTTTCGAGAAAATCAATTTTGAGAATGCGGCACGAAAAAAGTAAATTCCAAATTTTATCTGTAAACAGTATACAAAATGGTCTATTTTCATGCAAATCACGTGCATTTATAGTTTGAACTTTTATTAGAAAATAAAGATATAATTTACATATTTTTCATAAATCTTGCGACAGCTACATGCTGCCGAATAATGCAAATTACATCTCGTAAACGAAAAAGTAGGACTTTTGAGGAGCTACTGGGGCCTGGATTGATCTTTCATCTAGTGCTTCTGACTACTGAAAAACCCTATCTTTGCATTATCGAGAAATGATAAGGCGAATCCCGCAGCCTTGCAATCCTGAAAACTATTCTACCGCATTAACGAGACGTAATTTGCATTATTTGGAAACATAAATCTGCGCCGGCGGCTATATTTATAGCTATTGCCACAGCTACATGCTGTCGAATAGTGCAAATTACGCCTCGGAAACGTAAAATTATTACTTTTGGAGGCGACTGCGGCCTAGATTGATCTTTTATCTATCGCTTTTGACTCCTGAAAAACCCCATTTTTGTATTATCGAGAAATCAGAACCCGAATCCCGCAACCTTGCAATCCTGGAAACGATTCTATCGCATTAACGAGGCGTAATTTGCTTTATTCGTCTGCATAAAGCTGCGCATGTAGCATTTTTCATAAATCTTGCGACAGCTACATGCTGCCGAATAATGCAAATTACATCTCGTAAACGAAAAAGTAGGACTTTTGAGGAGCTACTGCGGCCTGGATTGATCTTTTATCTAGTACTTCTGACTACTGAAAAACCCTATCTTTGCATTATCGAGAAATGATAAGGCGAATCCCGCAGCCTTGCAATCCTGAAAACTATTCTACCGCATTAACGAGACGTAATTTGCATTATTTGGAAACATAAAGCTGCGCCGGCGGCTATATTTATAGCTATTGCCACAGCTACATGCTGTCGAATAGTGCAAATTACGCCTCGGAAACGTAAAATTATTACTTTTGGAGGCGACTGCGGCCTAGATTGATCTTTTATCTATCGCTTTTGACTCCTGAGAACCCCCATTTTTGTATTATCGAGAAATCAGAACCCGAATCCCGCAACCTTGCAATCCTGGAAACGATTCTATCGCATTAACGAGGCGTAATTTGCATTATTTTTGCATTTTTCATAAATCTGCGACAGCTACATGCTGCCGAATAATGCAAATTACAACTCGTAAAGAAAAAGTAGGACTTTTGAGGAGCGACTGCGGCCTGGATTGATCTTTTATCTAGTGCTTCTGACTCCTGAAAATCCCTATCTTTGCATTATCGAGAAATGATAAGGCGAATCCCGCACCCTTGTAATCCTGGAAACTATTCTACCGTATTAACGAGGCGTAATTTGCATTATTTGGTAGCATAAAGCTGCGTCTGCAGCTATTTTCATAGCTACATGCTGCCGAATAGTACAAATTACGCCTCGGAAACGTAAAATTATTACTTTTGAAGGCGACTGCGGCCTAGATTGATCTTTTATCTAGCGCTTTTGACTACTGAAAAACCCTATCTTTGCATTATCGAGAAATGGGAACGCGACTCCCGCACCTTTGCAATCCTGGAAACGAGGCTACCCCTTTAAGTGTTCGGCGCTAGGTGTACTCCCCCTTCACTCTACACGGTTCCATTCCCTTACAACGACCTCTGACAAGCCTGGAACATTTCGTACGGAATAAGTGGATTTAGTGAAGAGATGGTAACTTCATCCTGAGGATCGTTGACGCTCTCGTAAGCTGAAATGTAATTGATGTCGTGGTAGGGCGAAAGATCGTATGATGCGGGCTCATCGGAAGATGGTTTCTCGTTGTAACTATCCCACGTTCGCTCGTTCTTTTCCCAGTTTTTTATTCGTCCACTGTCTTTGCAGCACTCTTTCGTCCTTTTCTTTTCCTCTTTAACGAGCATGTAACTGATTGCACTGGGCGCGCTGCAGCGACAAGTGCACGCTATGTACTGCACACTGTGGCAGAGTGTCTCGCTGAATTTTTCTCTATTTTACCGAGGTGCGAGAGAAGTGAATTCGTAACGCTGCAACTACGGAGCAATAATGAATAACTTGACGTTTTACGTGCGCAGGATAATCAGCGACAGAATTCATTTGCAACGTCAGGACTATAATTATTCTTTCGTTTCTGGAGGCACATCAATGCGGAACGATTATTAAAAGATCGCGAGTCTTTGAGCATCAACTTCTATGATTACTTGCAATATTAATTAATGATAATATTATTTATAATTATATTCTGTGGTTATACGAGGTTGGTGTTTGAAAACGCTTTATGAAATAATAGCCAAATATTGGATGTATTTACTTAGTTAGTTAAAATACGTGTGTAACAGCAGATTTTCAAAGGTAGATTAAAAATAAAAGAAAACTTAAGAAACACAGAAAGAATGGAGATATTAAAAATAAAATGGAAGAAGAATTGAAAGAGGCCAAGGGA
Source organism: Lasioglossum figueresi (assembly GCA_028455805.1). Classification (NCBI taxonomy): domain Eukaryota; kingdom Metazoa; phylum Arthropoda; class Insecta; order Hymenoptera; family Halictidae; genus Lasioglossum; species Lasioglossum figueresi. The sequence continues at coordinate 2,603,701 of CM052201.1, forward strand.
GTTTACATTGTAAATGCAATTGGGAAATGTTGTAAACTTCACAATGCTCTTAATTTAAAACTGCTTCAAACTAAAGATAATAAATATTACTCAGATATTTGTTAAAAGAATGTATTTAGTTAATTATGTGATATTATACACTACGGTGTTAAAATTAATAAAAGGTTGATTCATTTAACGTAAATATAAAAAAATTATTTATTACTGTACTCAGGATTTATTTAAATTAATGCCTAGATACGTACTTTGTTTCCGTACTCCGAGAATGAAGGTCAAACTTTTTCGTTTTCTCAAAATGCTAACGCCTGTAAATCTGTAGAAAGTGTCTTTGGTAGCACAATGAATATCGAGATAAAAATATATAAGATAATCATTTATAAGGGTCTGTCAATTTAAAAATATGCAGAAAACACGAAATATGAATTGTGATAGAATTAGTTTCATCAGGGAAAATCACTTTCTGTTATAAGCGCATAAGTGGCCTACAATTAGAGAATATCACGTAGAATAGCGTGTGAACAAGCTAATGCGTTGTTTCGATTAAATAAATTAGGTAGAAAGCAAAAATATTTTCGTTCAAATTCCTCTATACGAAACGGCAGTTACACATCAACCTACTTAAACTACATAAACAGCAATTTACTTAATTATCTATAAAGAGTGAAAGTCAAGTAAAAATTGATGTGTCACTATAGAACATTTGGCTGCATCGACTTTGCAAGTTATTCTATACACATATTTGCTATTTACTGTGTTCGTAAAATTGTAAAATTTATTAGTTTATCCTGGTATTTCATTTCATCATTACTTTAATTTTATCTATCTCTATTTAAATACGAAAAAACCTACAGAAGAAAGAAAATCCGCAATCTACTTCATCACAATTGTTGATTATTATATTTCTCCATTTATTAATTTTCGTTGTACAAAATTTCTAGCATCCATTTACAGTATAGTGTAAATATCGTTGTATATATTATTATATAAGTATATTTAGAATACAATTATATGTATAATTATATATATATATATGTATAGTTGTAGATATACATATATAGTGTATATCTGCATATAGTACACAAGTATACACACATATACATACATATACATATAATCGTCAATCATGAAACCATATACATTGAATCAAAATAATATTGACACACTTTTTAAAGGACCATTAACTTTTTATTATTGTGATTTTGATGACATTTTCAGAATACGTACAATTGATACAGATTTACAAAATTTATTTTAAAAATTGTTCATGTAGGCCTTCGTAAACAACAACGTTTACTATTTCCTCTGTAAATCCGACCAATTGCAATTTCTTCAAAATATTTTTTCGCGTCATGTAGTAAACTAATTGCTCTAACTTCTAAAAAAAGTCCAAGTCGAATATCAAAAGAATTAAAGATATTATTAAATCGAATATTAGTCTAATATTAAAAAGATATGGTCTTTTAAAAAGTGTGTCGATATTGTTTGATTCGCTGTACTTTCAAACGAGAATGTAATTTAAATTTTTCAATATTATACAAATTGTTTTCGCAACAGACATGAAAATCCCATATGGGATTAGACGAGAAAAGAATTCCGTTACAAAGTCAGTGGTTTCAAAGTAGGTCAGTGGTTGGGATTGTTTGAAAAGATCTTTCAGAAGTGTACGACATCGTGAAATGTATAGCTAAGGATGTTAGTATATTCAGAATCAACAAAATAGTAGAATCAGGTCGCATCGATTGCCATTAGGAAGTATCCTATCAGCCTGTTCTTCCTGCTCGACGGTACTCCTTTCACAACGGTTCCGTTCCTTGTCGATGTCTTCATGGTAGCTGCCTTCATGGTAGCCAGTGACACGTTGCCGCAATACAGGTAAAGTGACAATAACTTTTGCTGAACTACGAATGAGACCTGATTTCACCCTCCGCTAGCCCCTTCTCCCATAGTAAAGAGGTCCACCATTTAACCGCAATAATGGTTGCGGGGACAAGCGTGCCAATTTCTTTTTCAACGACCCTTTTATCCCTCGATTGTCGACGAATGAGGGTCGAGTGGGTCGAGGGAGCTCGGTGATTATGAAAACTTGCTGGGAGGAGTCATCATTAATCAATGAAAGCGCTTTGCGGGCTAATTAACGAGATCGCGTGAGGAAAGTGGAATGCGTAAACACATGCCATTCAATTTGAATTTTTACTGATGTGAAGCGCCGTAGGAGAAAGGGATGGGCTCTGTACAGCCCACGCTTATATTAATACATTAGCGACCGGTGATTATTGCATAATTTTGAAACATCTATGGTATATGGCTAAACACTTTTTAATAGAACCTTTCAATAGCAACAGCAATTTTCATTGTGAACTAACATTAAGTCACTCTCAATAACGTCTCTAACCTAATAGTTTCATTTAAGATTGCAATGTAAAAGATCATTTCTATGCTTTCTTTTAATACAGCACAATTATTGAAAATCCTATCGAGGCGGTAGACTCGAAGCCAGGATTGCAAGGGTGCGGAATTAGCGTTTTCATTTCTCGATAATACAAAAATGGGTTTTTTCAGTAGTCAAAAACGCTAGATAAAAGTTGTATTTTTTCGTTTACGAGGTGTAATTTGCATTATACGGAACCATACAACTGCGCATGCAGATATTTTCATAGCTACATATTATATAACAATGTAAACAATATTTTGAATAATGGTACAGCAGTTTTTAGTGGCGCCTCGCTCAGAGTTACCATTCGAGTGCTATGGGTTAAGGCGGTAGACTCGTTTCCAGGATTGCAAGGGTGCAGGACTCGCGTTCGTCATTAATCGATAATATAAAAATGAGGTTTTTTAGTAGTAAAAAACGCTAGATAAAGAATCGATCTAACGCACTATCTCCCTCAAAAGTCCTATTTTTTCGTTTACGAGGCGTAATTTGCATTATTCGGCAGGATGTAGCTGTCGCAGCTTTATGAAAATAGCTTAATGCACAGATTTATGCTGCCAAGTAATGCAAATTACGCCTCGTGAACGTAAAAATAGAACTTTTTAGGGCTATCGCGACCTAGATTGACTTTTATCTAGCGCTTTTAACTACTGAAAAACCTCATCTTTGCATTAGCGAGAAATGACAAGGCTCATTCCGCACGCTTGCAATCCTACAAACGAGCCTACACTCATAATGCGGTATTCTCGTTTCCGGGATTACAAAGGTGCGGGATTCACGTTCTCCTTTTTCGATAATGCAAAAATGGGGGTTTTCAGTAGACAAAAGCGCTAGATAAAAGATCAATATAGGTCGCTATCACCGACAAAAATCCTATTTTTGCGTTTACGGGACGTAATTTGCATTATTCGGCAGCATGCAGCTATGAAAATAGCTATATGCGCAGCTGTACGCTTCCGAATAATGAAAATTACGCCTCGTTAATGCAGTAGAATCGTTTCTAGGATTACAAAGGTGCGGGATTCACGTTCTCGTTTCTCGGTAATACAAAAATAGGGTCTTTCAGTAGTCAGAAGCGCTAGATGAAAGATCAATCTAGGCCACAATCGCACTCAAAAGTCAAACTCTTACGTTTACCAGGAGTAATTTGCATTATTCGGCAAGATGTAACCGTCGCAGCTTTATGAAAACAGCTTCATGCTTCCAAATAAAGCAAATTACGCCTCGTTAATGCGGTAGAATCGTTCCAGGATTGCAAGGCTACGGGATTCGCGTTCTCATTACTCGATAATACAAAAATGAGGTTTTTTAGTAGTCAAAAACGCTAGATAAAAGATCGATCTAGCGCACTATCGCTCTCAAAAGTCCTATTTTTTCGTTTACGAGGCGTAATTTGCAATATTCGGCAGGATGTAGCTGACGCTGTTTTATGAAAATAGCTTCATGCTGCCAAATAATGCAAATTACGCCTCGTAAACATAAAAATAGAACTTTTGACTTCGATCGCCGCCTAGATTTAGTTTTATCTAGCGCTTTTGACTACTGAAAAAACCTCATCTTTGCATTAGCGAGAAATGACAAGGCGCATTCCGCATCCTTGCAATCCTAGAACCGAGCCTACTCCCTTAAGGCGGTATTCTCGTTTCTAAGATTGCAAAGATGCGGGGATCACGTTCTCATTTTTCGATAATGCAAAAATGGGTGTTTTCAGTAGACAAAAGCGCTAGATAAAAGATCAATATAGGGCGCTATCGCCCACAAAAATCCTATTTTTGCGTTTACGAGACTGCAATCGCACTCAAAAGTCCTACTCTTACGTTTACCAGGAGTAATTTGCATTATTCGGCAGGATGTAGCTGTCGCAGCTTTATGAAAATAGCTTCATGCGCAGCTTTATACTTCCAAGTAATGCAAAGTACGCCTCGTTAATGCGGTGGAATCGTTCCAGGATTGCAAGGCTACGGGATTCGCGTTCTCATTACTCGATAATACAAAAATGTGGTTTTTTATTAGTCAAAAACGCTAGATAAAGGATCGATCTAGCGCACTATTGCCTTCAAAAGTCCTATTTTTTCTTTTACGAGGCGTAATTTGCATTATTCGGCTGCATACAACTGCGCATGTAGCTATTTTCATAGCTACATATTATACAATATAATAATGTAAACATTATTTTGAATAATGGTACAGCAATTTTTATTATTTGCATTATTCGGCAGCATGTAGCTATGAAAATAGCGCAGGTTTATGCTCCAAATAATGCAAATTACGCCTCGTAAACGAAAAAATAGGAGTTTTGTATTATCTTCTGTATTATCTATTTTGTTGTTGTCTACTCAAATCGCTCATTTTTGTATTATCGAGAAATAAACGTGAATACCGCACCCTTGCAATCCTGGGAAATGGATTCTACTCCATTAATAGGCTTTCGGTATTTAAAGTGTTAAACAATTACGAGAACGATTAATTGAATGGACGTTGGTGATGTTCATCACCAACTTTCGACACTATGTTTACAGTAACAATTCATACAGTTTACTCATTCGCAATGTTTTATAATATGTGTGTTTCGATTTCTGTTTTACAATGCTATTGTAATGGTACTATAAGTCTCATACATCATCATTATTATAATATTTTAACAATAATTATACCGCACAATTATTCTTGTTTTTACGAAGTTACGTAGTTTTTGCAAAGCTTTATGTTATAAAAGTGCTTGTTCACGGTTTTTAAATTTATTTAGGACATCTTAAGTAACAACGTAACCTCATTTCTATTATAGAAAAGCGACCTACTGATGCCGTGACTAAAAAAACATTGTTAAAGTTAGATCGGAAATTCTCCCACAGCCACCTTATGCGCCAAACTAATTTTATTGCCTCAGAAGATGTATCGTTTTTTAGAAATAAGATCAAATTATTATTTAAAAGGAAGTAAGAGTTTTGGAAAGTGACAGCAAATATTTTAATTAAGGTAAACTGTACATTGGTTGGCACCCGAAGCCAAAATCGCAGTAAAAATCTTTTTATCTTTTCTGGAATGTTTAAACGAGCTTAACTTTCTACTTTTATAAGCTAATAGAGATTTTTCAGCAAAATCAAATATTTTTACAAGTCATAAATCTTTTATTATAAAATATCATATGTGGAACTCTGTTATGAAAACTTACAACTTTGCTTTGAAATATAAATAAGAACCGATACAAAATGATTTTCTATACCAGGAATTCTTAATATTTGTCGTTTGTATCAAAACTGCCAATCACAACTACAGTGCCAGCAATAGTACAGTTTACCATGATGTCAATACCTATCCAGGGTGTTTCAGCTAATTTAATTGTCTCAAATAACTACTAAACAATACACCTTATCAAAATTTTATAACAAAATATATGTAAATGGTTTTTAGGGACATTATTGTACGTTACGTGTCTTTATTGTGGTTGAAGATGTTTCGGAGATTTTTTAAAGTCACCTTGATTTATATCAAATTCTGCGTAATGCAAAATTTAAAAACTTTTCTTTTTCTTAGTTTCTTAAACTCTACAACTTCTGTATGTAACATATTTCGTATTGTTTGAAATAACCAAGATATTCAAGTGGACAGAGTTCGTGGGACACGTGTATATTTCCTTTTCTTTTGGGAAATGATTAGAAACAAAAACATTTCAATTATTGTACCCCCGAAAAAAAACCGTGCGGCAAGGTGTTCACTGTAGTAACAGAATATGAAAGTATTTGAACGCACTTTGAAACAGTATAACTTTTTTATAATTGTACCAAACAATCTGATTCTTTATAATCAATTACAATCATTGGTTTACGAAATGATATGCAAATAAGATTTTCCAAAAAATTATAATTTACAAGGTTACATGCAAAAATAAAAAGGGCATTTTTTAAACTGTTTTATTTGGGCCCTTAATGAAAATTTAAAATATATGTTTTCTAGATCTATGTTAGTTATACACATACTGAAAATTTCATCAAAATCAATTAACATAGCCAACAGCTACAAGTGGTTAAATGTGATGAAAATCATATAATAGTTTTTCGTGACTTTTGGTCAGTTTCTGCTTGAGATCTACAGATTCTTACATACAGAGTTGTGCTAATTCAAATGCATTGTAATTCATTCACACTATTGAATTATATTATATTTCAATCATATAGTAATTCAACTACGTCGTAACTGAATTACATCATTCAAACCATTCAATTAATTAAATTACTAATTACTTTATTCAGATGTGTAATAGAAATACAATATAATTAAAATACAGCTTTCCAAATTATACTCCAGAATTTTGAAGAAGTACGATATATTTTTATGTTTCTCTTTCATATACTTCTTCGCTGTCTATGCAGCGTATTTTCTATTCCTCGTTCTCGTAATTCGTAATTAATGTAATATAATTACAAAGTATTTTATAATTGCACTCCAATTGCAATTACAAATTACATTGTAATTTAATTGAATGAAGATCTGAATTATAAATTACAATATGGCTTTATTACAATGTAATTCAATTACTTTGTAATTATCTTTCCTGGAGTAATTCAGTTGTAATTCTGCACAACTCTGCTTACATCTTTCGATGCGTGTCGTTTTCTTCTGCATCTACCGATTTCGATGAAATCTTCAGCATTTGTATAACTAACATAGATCTACAGAATTAAGACCCTCATTAAGGGTCCAAATAAAAAGGTTCTAAAAAATGCTTTTTTTATTTTTGCATGCAACCTTGTAAATTGTAATTTTTGGAAAATCTGTTTTGCATATAATTTCGTAAACCAATGCTTCTAATTGATTATTAAAAATCAGGTCGTTTGGTACAATTATAAAATAGTTATTCTGTCTTTAATGGCGTTCGAATACTTTCGTGGCTAACTGTATCTAGACAGCTCCGCGCACGTTCCTTCCAGTGCTGTCATAATGTTCCCCTTGAGGAACTTTATACGATAAAAAGCCGCACGGGCGCATTTCCCGACGTTCGTCTTCCCCTTATCTGAGAATCTCGAGTTAGTCTGTTGTGCATGCATAGCTGTGCTGCGCGATTTCGTCAGCGCCGGGGCCCATCGATTCAGTTGCGTGTGCACGAGTAAGTAAACGTTGAAGCACCGGCAAATCACGATGTTTCCCAGCGTACTTCTGAAAGCGAAGAAATTTTCACGTGGTACCAAACGGGAAGACAGAAAAAGATAGGGGAAGACAGGTAGGAATAGTGTGAACTGCTACTTTTGGAACACTCGTGATTCGATTATTTTGTTCAACATTGATTAACACGATAAGTGTACAAATTAAATAAATAAAAACTATGTTTCTAGCATTTAAAATAAGTGTTTTCTATTACATCCATTATTATTTGTATCATTATTATCATTGTGCTAATATGGGTCGCGGAAAGTTATCGACTGTTGAGGAAGTTGGAAATATTACAGTTTTAAAAGAAGAAGCGTATTCAAACCGAGAAATTGGAAATAGAACTAATAGGAGTGCTAAAGTAATTAATAATTTCTGTAATAATCCTGGAAATTATGGAAAAAATTATAAATTGAGAACAAAACGAGCTACAACGGAGAGGAAAAGGAGATCAATTTTACGTAAAAATTTCGAATGCAGCAGTTTCCTTTGAGAAGGTCAAACAGGAAGTTGGAACAAAAGCGTCAGTTTCAACTATTATACGTGTCATACAAAGTGTTGCATACATAAAACCGAAGAAAATGCAAAGGAAACCTGCGTTAACGAAAAGGCATATTGAAGCCCGACTCCAATTTGCTAGAACGCATGTGAGTTGAACTCAACAATGGCACAATATAATTTTCTCACATGAGAAAAATTCAAACTGGATGGACCAAAAGGATTTTCCTACTCCTATCATGATTTACGAGAAGAGCATCGAATTCTTTCTCGACGTCATTCATTTGTTATTTGGATTATTCAAGACTATTCAAATGAACACCACTGTATGTTTTACATGCTACACAGGCTTTCTACGCTAGCATGATTTTAACACGAGAAATTAACGATAGCACGCCCGTGCTATCTTTTTGTCTTGGAGTGTAGTTAAAAATTGTATTCTTCTCTTCACTCGGACTCAACAATGGCACAATATGATTTTCTCACATGAGAAAAATTCAAACTGCATGAACCAAACGGCTTTTCCTACTACTATCCTGATTTATAGAAAGTGTTTCTACACAGAGTTTCTACGCTAGCATAATATTAACACCGGAAATAAGTCTGGGAGTGTAGATAAAAATTGTATTCTTCTTTTAATCATCTTATTCAGATGAAACTAATCCCTTGATGTTTCTAAATGTTTTCAACATGGCCACTGCTTTAAATTGTACGTGCCCAGTTTTGTCATAAGTGCATCAAATCCGTGGTCTAGTGATAAATCACGGTTTGTGATTTTGCACATGGTCGCTAAAATGACAGGGAACGATACGAAACGTCGAAACGCGGTGTG
>CM052201.1:2612706-2665248 GCA_028455805.1 Lasioglossum figueresi
AAAAACTATTTTGATTGTTCAATGCAGTTGTCGATGAGAGAAATTCATTTCCATCACTCATAACAGTTATCAATGAGAGAAGTTCATTGCCATCGGTCATAACAGTTATCAATGAGAAAAGATTATTTCGATCGCTCATAATAGTTATCAATGATCGCATTTTTTTCACTCGCTCATAGTAATTATTGATGAAAAAATTCGATACGGTTGCTTATCTAATTATCGTGTTGTGTGTACACTTTCCCGGATGAAGCAAGCCTGTGAAAATCATTGAGAAGGTTTCGTGCAATACGACGAACCAGTAGACCATAAAAATAACACAGTCTGTTTGTTAACTATCTTTGTTTACAGACGATTCTGTTCCACTAGTGTATGGCAGAGTTGTGCAGAATTACAATTGAATTACTCCAGGAATTATAATTACAAAGTAATTTAAATGCATTGTAATTTATAATTCAAATGTTCATTCAATTGAATTACAATGTAATTCGTAATTGCAATTGGAGTACAATTATAAAATACTTTGTAATTAAATTACATTAATAAGTATATGAAAGAAAAACATAAAAATATGTCGCACTTCTTCAAAGTTCTAGGCTATAATTTGGAGAGCTGTATTTTAATTATATTGTATTTTCATTGCGCATCTGATTAAAATAATTAGTAATTGAATTAATTGAAAGATTTGAATTATGTAATTGAAATACAACGTAATTCACTTACAATGTAAGTGAATTAACATAATTCTGGTGTATGGACGTACGTACTTACGTTTACAGGAGAAATTTTCTCTATAATTAATTTTTTCTTCACTAATTTAATATTAATCCCTCAATAATATTAAATTTTCTGTATAATTAATTTTTTAAATTATATTTTAACATTAATTCCTCAATAATATTAAATTTTCTGTATAATTAAGTTTTTTAATTATAATTTAACATTAACCCCTCAATAATATTACATTTTCTGTATAATTAATTTTTTTCTATATAGTTTTACACTAATCTCTCAATAATGTTATATTTTCTGTATAATTAATTTTTTTCATAATAGTTTTACACTAATCTCTCAATAATGTTATATTTTCTGTATAATTAATTTTTTTCATAATAATTTAACATTAATCCCTGAATAATATTAAATTATTGTCAGCAGAAAATGTGGATAGACTTATGTTTCTCACAGTAAACTTTGATTGTAACAATTAATTGCACGAATAAAAAATTCATCGAATAATCGATTGTCTATTATTTGAAAGTTCTACTAGTTAATAGTGACTATTAAAAACGTCCTTCATCGGTAACTGTTACGAGCGATCGAAATAAACTTTTCCCATCGATAATTGTTACGAGTAGACTGCGGATTTTATGCATTTATGACAATTATAGGTGCGTACAATTTAAATCAGTGAACATATTAAAAAGATTGAAGGACATCAGTGTATTAATTTCAACGTTGTATAGCGTATAAGATATTCGAAGAAAAAATTTTCTTAGGTGGCCCTTGTTTTTTGCAATTGATATAGACATTTTTTATTTTGCATAAAAATCCCCAGTCCAGTTATGAGAGATTGAAATGTATTTTCTCTCAAAAATACCCAACAAGAGAAAAAATTATCGGTGACTTATAATTCTTATTTGTAGAAATACTTGAAGAAATACAGTTTATTCCATGACTTTGTTTCTTTCTGGTTATAACAGTTATGGTCTTTGCTGTTAGGTATTCCTGGCAGAAAATATCTGACGCCAGCAGGTTAAAGATATTTTCTTAATGGAAAGGCCGTACACATTCACCGAGTAGCTGAATTGGACGAAGTGGATCATTCATTTATTCCGCGGCCGCAAATAGAATATAAACAACCGTGAAAGCGGTCGAATCACTTTTCCTTATCTTGAGAGTTGCTCCACTTTAAACTCCCAAAGTTATTTGAAAACGACAGTCTTCACGTATTTCCATAATCTTCGCTCTCTCTCCCGTTCAATTAAACTACAAAAGCAGTCGTTTTTTAAGCAGAAATTGCCCCACTGCATCTTCGAGGAATTCCATTTTCGAATTTACTACTTCATTTCTCAAACGAGACTTCGCAATCGAAAATCAGGACGTCGCGTCCGCGATAAAAAAGGTACAACTGCAGAGGATACCGCGGTCAGCAATTAGAGTTGTCAGCCAAAACGAATGAATGGATTAATAAATTTATAAATGGAGGGTTCAGTAGCCTATCATTGTAACTTCAACTTTGCCCGAAAATGAGTTATGTAGTTCAAGAACTTCTTCACACTGAAAGCTTTCAGTCGATAAATAAATTAAGTCGTAGCTGCCAAGAATTGGTAAGAAGACTTCTTTCAACGAATTAAAATCATATTTCTAATTTGTTTTAAAGATCCAAAGCATTAATCTTTCGAATATTAAAAAGAAATCGAAAAGTTTATATCTGGTAATTGGCAAAGGTGCCAATTAATTAAACTTCGATACAAATAAATGAACCATTCGTTGGCACCTGAAAATCTGAGGTTATGTCTAATAAACAGTAAGAAGTAAACGTTAAACAGGCTATTTGATTTATAATAAACGTATACGCACTTATTACATCTGTAGTGCAGTCCGAAATTAAGTTACAAAACGATTAAGAATACTTACTCGTAACGAAAATTTTAACAAAACACTATTTACACTGCACTGTGGTCATCTGAGGTCTTACTGGATGTCCTCCAGCGTTGCTCAATTTTCAATTACTTTGTAATTATAATTCCTGGAGTAATTCAATTGTAATTCTGCGCAAGTCTGAACTAGGATAAACTGAACAATGATTGGCACCCTAAGCCAAAATCGCAGTAAAAATCTTTTTATGTTTTTTTGAAATGTTTAAACGAGCTTAACTTTCTATTATTGTAAGCTAATAGAGACTTTTCAACAAAATCGAACAGTTTGACGAGTCATAAACCTTTTAGTATAAAATCTATTCAGTGAATAACAATCGTAAGACAAATAGTAGTCATTGGCAGATTTGCTAACAGTCAGATGTGGAACTCTGTTATGAAAATTTACAACGTTGTTTTGAAACATAAATAAGAAGCAACATAAAATGAGTTTTTGTACCAGGAATTCGTTGGCATCTGAAAATCTGAGATTATGTCTAATAAACAGTAAGAAGTAAACGTTAAACAGGCTATTTGATTAATAATTAAACATATACGCACTTATTACGTCCGTAGTACAGTCCGAAATTAAGTTATAAAGGGATAAAGTATACTTACTCGTAACCAAAATTTTAACAAAACACTATTTACAGTGCACTGTGGTCATCCGAGGTCTTACTGGATGTCCTCCAGCGTTGCTCAATTTTCTATTACTTTGTAATTATAATTCCTGGAGTAATTCAATTGTAATTCTGCGCAAGTCTGAACTAGGATAAACTGAACAATAATTGGCACCCTAGTCTTTTTATATTTTTTTGAAATGTTTGAACGAGCTTAACTTCCTATTATTGTAAGATAATAGAGATTTTTCAGCGAAGCAAACAGTTTGACGAGTCATATATCTTTTATTATAAAATATATTCAGTGAATAACAATGGTAAGACAAATTGTAGTCATTGGCAGATTTGCTAACAGTCATATATGGAACTCTATTATGAAAATTTACAAGGTTGCTTTGAAATATAAATAAGAAGCAGTATAAAATGATTTTCTATACCAGAAATTCTTAATATTTGCCGTTTGCATCAAAAGTGGCAATAACTACCGCAGTGCCAGCAATAGTACAGTTCATCCTAGTTGCAAAGGAAATGAAAATTCTCTAAATGAAGGTGGGTTGTAAGGCTACATTTTGGTGGTAGCAGTAGCAGGTTCAGGTTGTGCATAGAAAACCGGAAGCAGAGAAGCTGTTAAACACGAACTCCGACGAAGCAAACACGTGGCGAGGAGCCATGATTGTGCACAGACGCGACTACAGAACGAATTCCGCGCGTTGCTCGAGTTCGTTCGACAAAGTGTTCCTTGTGTTCGTTGTTCCCGCGATTCCCGGTATCGAAATTGCCGTGACGTCGTCTCGGAGAGCGCATTGCTCCAGTACCTTCGCCGTCTGTGAATATATATTCAGCGCAATAACTCACACGTCGTTGCGGCGGCGGCGGCGGCTGGGCGTATACTTTTTCATTGAATTTAAAAATATTTTTCGCCGTTGATCCCAGTGGTGAATTGCCACATTCCCGTATCTCCACCGCCACCGCTCCACTGTCTCGTCGTCGCCTTTTATTGCTGTTTTCTCTACCCCGTGGAACTCTGGAACCGTACGGAACACGGAGAAACGTTTATGAAGCGGCGATTAAGGCGTCGCGATATCATTTACGATTTACATGTTGTTTGCGAAACGACGCTCGCGTCCTCTGCGATTCAACCTTCCGCCAGCGAACGCGCCGGGTCACTCACATGTCACACAAAAATAAACTGATTCTTCATCTACGAGCTACATGAATACATTATGTCAAAAACATACCAAGACATCTTAAATAAAGCAGACAAATTTTCAATTTTCGTAAAAATATATTTTATCGCCTTCGAAATAGGCCCCTTCCGAGGCAATACACTTCTGCCAGCGCAGAATCCAATCATCGAACCACGTCTTGTAAGCGATTCTTGGTATGGTCTTCAGTTTCTTCAGCGAATTTAGTTTCACGGCCTCTACTGACCCAAAACGGCGACCTCGAAGGCGTAATTTCAGTTTGGGGAATAAGAAAAAGTCACAGGGGGCCATGTCTGGCGAATACGGTTCTTGGTCGATGACAGTTGTCGAATGTTCGGCCAAAAATTTGGTTATAATAGTCGCTTTGTGAGATGGCATGTAGTCGTGATGCAAAATCCATGGTTTGAACGCATTGTACCACTCATATTCTCGTGATCACGATGTAACTGAATCACCGAAGGCCTTATTCAACCTTTTCAACGAATCGGAACAATAAATTTCGTTGGCAACACAAAATTTCACGCAAATTCTTTGTTCAATTTTTTTTCCATGGTAACGATCGCAGAACACTATTGGGGTAGACAGATAAACTCGTCAGCTGTAACCAAACTGTGGGATAGATCGAACTCAAAATCTGCGACGTAATTGTTCACAGACCTACTAACTTCTAGGAACAACAAATTTTTTAACACTTCTTACTCGGGCAGTTTAAATGAGAATGTCTTGGTGATTTTTTGACACAATATATAGGTATCCGCTTGTTAACGAAATTAATGTGTCTCTTCCCATACGAAGCATAAGTATAGCATTACTACAATTCAGTTATTAAATTTAAGTAGACTGCGGATTTTATGCATTTATGACAAAAGTGGGTACGTACAGTTTGAAGCACTGGATATATTAAAAAGATTTAAGGACTGCATCTCCTAGACAGACGACACTATCGCGCGACTGCACACAGTCACCACAGTACACTCGCACACGTATACGTACGCGAGAATTGCAAGGGTTCGGGATTTCACTCCAGATTACTCGATAATGCAAAGATGACGGGGTTTCTTATTAGTCAAAATCTCTAGATGAAAGATCAATCTAGGGGGCTATTTGCCTCAAAAGTCCTACTTTTACGATTACGACGCGTAATTCTCATTATTCGAGAGCATGTCACGGAGCCTCGAGAAGCAATGGACAGGCGAAGGTTCTGCCGTTTATCGTAGCAGTCGATATGCTGTCGAATAATGAGAATTACGCGTTGTAAACGTTAAAGTAGGACTTTTGAGGCAAATAACCCCCTAAATTGATCTTTTTATTAGCGCTTTTGACTACCAAGAAACCTCGTTGTTGCATTATTGAGAAATCAGGAGTGGAATTCCGGACCCTTGCAATCCTGAAAACAGGAGTCTATTCCCTTAAGGACTGCATCTCCTAGACAGACGACATTCGTGCATGACTGCACACAGTCACCACAGTACACTCACACACCGTTAGACCACGTATACGTACGCGAGGATTGCAAGAGTTCGGGATTCCACTCCAGATTACTCGATAATGCAAAGACGGGGTTTCTTAGTAGTCAAAATCTGTAGATGAAAGATCAATCTAGGGGGCTATTTGCCTCAAAAGTCCTACTTTTACGATTACGACGCGTAATTCTCATTATTCGGCAGCATTTCACGGAGCCTCGAGAAGCAATGGACAGGCGAAGGTTCTGCCGTTTATCGTAGCAGTCGATATGCTGCCGAATAATGAGAATTACGCGTTGTAAAAATAGGGCTTTTGAGGCAAATAGGCCCCTAAATTGATCTTTTTATTAGCAATTTTGACTACCAAGAAACCTCGTTGTTGCATTATTGAGAAATCAGAAGTGGAATCCCGGACCCTTGCAATCCTCGTGTAGGTATACGTGCTCTAGCGGTGTGTGAGTGTACTGTGGTGACTGTGTGCAGTCACGCGCGATTGTTGTCTGTGTAGGAGACGCAGTCCTTAAGGGGGAGGGTACCTATGTAAATTTCAGATTTTTGTGTATTTATCAGTGTTACTAGGTATTGCAATCCCGCTAAGTGGTATCCTGCAATCCCGCGGGATCCAGCGTCATTTCTTGGTCCCGCATTTCTCAAATAGGTGATACGGGATCCCGCAAATTTTTCGGGACTATGCGTATAAACAAAATTTCGCGAATGACGACGCGTACGATGAACTATTTCGGTGATACGTTGTTTCGCGGTTCTGCGCTCTTCGCTTTTTCCGTTGCCGTGCCACTGGCGAACTTTCCGATTCACCTCATCAATTAATATTATACATATATCGTAGCTTCGTTATTGATATAATCATTTTTTATTTAAATACCTTTTTTAATATAATTATTAGATATAACGAATTATTATATAATATATTTCATATATTATTACACACATATACACATATACGTATATGTATATTTCAATTACAGTTTGTTTTCCAAAGAGAGGTTTATTTAAATTTAAATTTATGTAGATTTAGATTTTCTTTGTATTTTGTTAATAAATTTTGACTACCACGATTAAAGATGATTATCTCATTAAGTAAAATTGGTGTCTTTATTAAATATATATTAGATTGAAGAACTAAATCCTTAGTCCCGCGGGATCCAGCGGGATTGAAATAAATCCTACATCAATCCCGCGGGATTAAAAATGGCGCGGGATTGCAATCGCTAACCTAACCTACCTCTGCGTAGAAAAAAAGTTTTTTTTGTGGTAACTCTGATCAACATACACATGCATCAGCCTAACGCTTCAGTTTTGCTATGTTTCCACGTTTTCTTCTTTTGTTTATTAATATCTTTATTGCTATTAATGGATCCGAGTGGATTCAAGCCTTTCATATGTTTGTTGCTATGATTCCACGTTGACAGTCCTGACTAGACGCCATCTCGTCTAACTAGCTGAACTAAAATTGGCTCTAGACTTGCTTTGCATCAGAGAGAACCTCTGTCTTCATAAACGTAATATGGGGAAATCACTGCTATGTGAATGCAATCACGGTAATAGATTTTTGATCCTTGTACGAGCATATTTTGAGTTGCACAAAGGTTTATTTGATAGAGGAAGGTTAAATGCATCGCACTGAACTGCATCATGTTAGTCAAAAAAATCTTTTAGAGACAGAAAAATACTTTGGAATCTGCGAGTATTTTTCTCGATTTTTGCTCTACTTTGGACACTTATATTATTAGGTATAAACATAATCTCGTTAAATAATCGATCCAGCGCGGTGGATTTAACCTTCCTCTTTAGAATAAGCTCTTACCTAGCCCAAAATTCGCTCAAAAAGGAACAAAAGATCTATTCCCGCAAACCCACGTTTCGACCCAAAATCTAGTTAGATTCTATGTAGTTCCTTTCTAATTTTGTCGCGTGACTACCCTTCCACCTTAAGGACCTCAGTGTATTAGTTTCAGGTGAATAAGAAAATCAAGCTGTGCCTTGCAATCACCGCAAACACTTTTTATTTTGCATAAACATCCGCAGTCTAGTTATTAGCAGTCTAGTTATGAAGAAAAACTATCTTGATTGCTCATTGCAGTTGTGGACGAGATAAATTCATTTCGATCATTCATAACAGTTATCAATGAAGTTCATTATAACTTCGATCACTAATAACTAGACTGCGGACGTTCATGCACGTAAAATATGCAGAGCACTCTTCGGGTAGACTAATAAACTCGGCAGCTGTAAACAAACTGTGCGACAGATCGAGCTCATAATCTGCGTCGTAATAGTTTACAGTCCAACTAACTTCTACAAACAAAAATTTGTTTAATACCTCTTACACAGGCAGTTTTAATTAGGATGTCTCGGTACTTTCGTAGGATGACACAAACTTGACTGTGTAAAGTGGTTCTTCGGAAGATTTCATAGAACATTGAAGATATTATACTGATATTTCCAGTTTTCACAATTACAGTGTTTTAGGAATTTTTACACGTCAACTGTAATTGTAAATTCATCCGCTTCTTTTAATATTGTTTATTCAATGAATCTTACAATTCCATTATTAATTATTAACAGTCAGTCGTGCACTTTCTTATATTTTACAATCACTTTCAAAATGCACTTTACTGTAATTTATTGCTTCGACACCAGTGATTAGAATTACAAATTCTATTCTCGTACCCGTTTAAAGAAAATTAGATAGTTACCGTGACGATAAAAGTAAATCACCTGTTACGTTCGCATTCCATTTACTTCTATTTGCATAATCAATAAACTTATAATTGCCAATAAGTCATTCACGTTTTATTGGTAACAGTTAGCAACACCTTTACCATTCAAATATTAGATCAACTTTCTGCAGGTATCTGTTTCGACCTGTTCGATTATGCAACGAATGGCAATAAACACGCAGCCGATATCTCTTTACACTATGATACGTTGAACTAAAGAACAGGATTGAAATCAAGTAGGTTGCAACCAAATTACACAATTTTCACTAACTGCAAGTAAAACTTGTAATAATTGTAAAAAATAATTAATTTCCTTCTTTCTTGAAAAGGATCCATATTAGGATCGAAACGTAGAAAGTTTAATCAAACTAGCAATATTGCTTTGATTTATATCTCCGATCGAACCTTTGCGACGAGATCATCAATACATCTTGTTGTTAAAAATAATTAATGTTCATTAAGTGATGTGCAGACAAAAAAGATGTAAGCTAAATGTGTGCACATATCTATGCAGATTTAATTTTAAAAAAGCCAAAATACGAAAGAAACAGAAAGCCAAGTTAATTTTATGCGGATAATTATTCCAGGCCATAACCTATTATTCAGAACAGAATTGTGCTAATTCAATTACATTGTATTTCAATTATATAATAATTCAACTACGTCGTAACTGAATTGCATAATTCAAACCTTTCAATTGATTCAATTACTAATTATTTTAATCAACTGTGTGATTGTAATACAATATAATTAAAATACAACTCTCCAAATTATAGCCAGAAATTTGAAGAAGTGCGATGTATTTTTATGTTTTTCTTTCATATACTTATTTGCTGTTTATGCAGCGTATTTTCTATTCCTCGTCCTCGTAATTCGTTAATAATGTTAAAAAAACTATAAAATATTTTATAATTGTACTCCAATTGTAACTACGAATTACATTGTAATTTAATTGAATGAAGAATTACAAATTACAATATGACTGAAGATCTGAATTACAAATTACAATATGACTGAAGATCTGAATTACAAATTACAATATGACTGAATTACAATGCAATTCAATTACTTTGTAATTATAATTCCCGGAGTAATTCAATTGTAATTCTGCAGAACTCTGATTCAGAAGAATAAGGACTTTACTTTGTTACGTTTTATTCTTAACTTCATACTTTGCACGTAATAAAATTGTTATAAATAATAGCCATACAATACACACAAGGTTCATACCTATTAAACGTCTTTTGCAGAATATTTTAGCAAGGTTATGAATATTAAATCACTACAAAATAATAATGTTGCTACATAAAAGTAATTTCAAATTGAAAAGTAATGTATAAGTAACAATATGTAAGTACAAGCAGTATTATTACTGCACTTTTTTTATTACTTACGAAGCTAAAACATGAAGCGACATCATTTATGAGGCAACCTAATAAATTGAAATAAAACACTGAAATTAAATAAACACTCAGGGTATCTCGACTTATCTTCTCGAGGACTGCCTTGTGGACTCACGTTGATAATTTACTTCGGCAAATGTGAGACTGTACACTCTGCAGTGTTGAGTGTAGAGTATCTACCCTTTTTCTAGATTCTAGATTATCTTCACGGAATTGCACCGCAATGTATACGACTGTAGCAGAGTCGTCAGATTAACTCTTTACACTCCGAATAAGTTTTCAATTTTATTGTCAATAAGTCCCTATTATTTTAAGTGTTATATTTGAAATTTACTTCAAAGGACAGTTCCTTGATTTGGAGTTCCTGGACCAGATCTCAAATTTTGTTGTAATTTATATTTGTGGAATTTATATTTATAATTAACTGAAAATTAAGAAATTAAATAAATAATGGAAGAGCCAAATACATATGCATGTAAATACCATTTCTTACTTTCACGATTTTGCATAAATATGCAACTATTACATCCTGTGATGTAGAACGTGCTTTTTCAATACATACAGTCGGTGTACAAAGTATTCCTACACATTAAAAAAACGAATAACTTTTCCAAAATTGGACCCAAAAGCTTGAGTTTTTTTGAGACGTTAGAAGAATTAGTTTACTAAGTCGCACAGTTTGTTTACAACTGCCGAGTTGATCTGTCTACCCCAAAATTTGAACAAAGAGTTTGCTTGATTTTTTTTTGCCAACGAAATTTATTGTTCCGATTCGTTGAAAAGGTTGAATAAGGCCTTCGGTGATTCAGTTATATCGTGATCACGAGAATATGAGTGGTATAATGCGTTCAAACCATGGATTTTGCAAAGCGACCGTTATAATCGAATTTTTGACCAAACATTCGAGAACTGTCATCGACCAAGCACCGTATTCGCCAGATATGCGCTCCTGTGACTTTCTTTTATTTCCCAAACTCAAATTACCCCTTCGAGGTCGCCGTTTTGAGTCGGCGAAGGCCGTGAAACAAAATTGGCTGAAGGAACCGAAGGCCATTCCAGAAAACGCTTAGAAGAAGTGGTTCGACGATTGGATTTTGCGCTGGCAGAAGTGGATTGCCTCGGAGGAGGCCTATTAGAAGGCGACCAAATAAATTTGGACGAAAATTGAAAATTAGTGTGCTTTATTTAAGATGCCTTGGTATTTTTTGGACATATTGTTCATTGTACATGCAACAGTACAGATACTTCAGCGAATTGAATTCCTCTGGTATCGGTTAGGCATCTACGGTACGCAATAAATATCATACGATCAATGCATCGTAATGTTTTTCACGGTACAGCGATAACAAAGTATCCATTCAAGTAGTATCTCCGTCTGGATCCGGACCCCCAGCGCCAACGGTGAACGCAAGTATAATTAATTCATCAGTTAACAGAGGTTCGTTAGCAATTAGCAGTGTTGCGCGGCTAAGGACTGTTTTTTCCCCCGCGGGGAGAGAAAGTGACACACCATCGTAGAACGCTGTGAAACATATGCATTTTCTTTGGTCTAGACATAGACTTTTAAAAAAGTCACTGGTTATCTGCAGTACAGTAATGTCCCATTTTAAGACAATTCTCGGTTCTGTGTTGCGACCTAGATCGGAACAGGACACTATTTTTTCGTGACTTCATCGACCGCGCCGAACGTAGAAAAGGACAGCATGTAAACACGGACCGCGCGGCCGAAGACGCAACAAAAAATAGAGTATCGGTGAGAAAATACTGGTGCAATACTAAAACTTCTTTATTTTTTACTTACTTTTAATGAAATTTTTTACCGATATGTTTGCGACATTCTTCTGATCGAATGGACACCAAACAAGATACAATTTTACACAAATTTACTGTGCATGTGAAGCCTAATTTATAATTTATCATATATTTAACATATTCTAGCATACTTTTACAGAAACAACTTAACGTGTCGAAAATATGTTCTAAAGGAATTAGACTAGGATTTTGGAAATTAATTATTTCGCGGTCGTATCCAACGAAGCTCGTCTTAAAATTTCGAGAATACCGATCCGACTAGAACAATTTTCAATCGAATCCGTGTATTGGGTAGAAATTTGCGGGTTCTCGAACTCCTCTAGTATCTATCCGGTCTTCGTACATACATATAGTCCGATGGGTCTTTTACCCGTCCGTGTCCACGCTCGCGAGGAGGCGCAGAAACCTGCTTAACATGCTCTCGCGTCTCTAAATATATTAGTCGCGTTATAACTTGTCGAAGAGCAATACCACGCATTTAATCCGGGAATGAGACAGTCGGCGATCTTGCATCGCATCTTCGTATAAAGCGATGATAAAATCTAAAGGTATCTCTGCCGCTTCGATAAAATTAGATGTTCCCCATATATCATTGATCATGCGAGTTATCGGCGCGGTGGTGTAGCTTGCCTGCTACCAACGCTCCGCGAGACGTCCGATTCTCGTCACGAAATGGAACGTGTTCAGTATTCTTTCTCTGGGAATATAACAGGGTATTTCACCTAACTTCACCATTCTAAAAAGGTGGAAGGGTAGTCACGTGACAAAACTAGAAAAGAACTAGAATCTAACTAGATTTTAGGTCGAAAATGAGTTTGCGGGAATCGACTTTTT
This sequence comes from Lasioglossum figueresi, assembly GCA_028455805.1. NCBI lineage: Eukaryota > Metazoa > Arthropoda > Insecta > Hymenoptera > Halictidae > Lasioglossum > Lasioglossum figueresi. The sequence goes on from CM052201.1 coordinate 2,625,424, forward strand.
GTCCTTGTTTGAGCAAATTTTGGGATGAGTGAGGACTCATTTTAAAGAGGAATCACCACAGTACACTCAGACACCGCTATGCCACTGATACGTACGTGAGGATTGCAAGAGTCCGGGATTCCACTCCTGATTTCTCAATAATGCAAAGACGGGGTTTCTTAGTAGTCAAGATCGCTAGATGAAAGATCAGTCTAGGGGGCTATTTGCCTCAAAAGACCTTCTTTTACGTGTACGACGCGTAATTCTTATTATTCGGCAGCATATCGATAGCAACGATAGGCGGCAGCACCGTCGCCTGTCCATTGCTTCTCGCGCCTCCGCGACAAGCTGCCGAATAATGTAAATTACTCCTCGTAAACGTAAAAATAGGACTTTTGAATGCACATTTTTGTATTATCGAGAAGGAAGAACGCGAATCCCGCACCCTTGCAATTCTGGAAACGGTTCTACTTCATTAACGACGTGTGATTTGCATTATTTGGAAGCATAAAGCTGCGCATGTAGCTATTTTCATAATGCTACGACAGCTACATGCTGCCGAATAATGCAAATTACGCATCGTAAACGTAAAAAAAGGTCTTTTGAAAACGATAGGGCCCTAGATCGATCTTTTATCTAGCGTTTTTGACTACATGAAAACCCACATTTTTGTATTATCGAGAAGTAAGAACACGAATCCCGCACCCTTGCAATTCTGGAAACGATTCTACTTCATTAACGACGTGTGATTTGCATTATTTGGAAGCATAAAGCTGCGCATGTAGCTATTTTCATAATGCTACGACAGCTACATGCTGCCGAATAATGCAAATTACGCATCGTAAACGTAAAAATAGGACTTTTGAGGGCGATAGGGGTTAGATCGATCTTGTATCTAGTGTTATTGACTAATGACAACCCCCATTTTTGTATTATCGAGGAATCAGTACGCGAATCCCTCACCCTTGCAATTCTGGAAACGATTCTACCTCATTAACGAGGCGTGATTTGCATTATTTGGAAGCATAAAGCTGCGCATGTAGCTATTTTCATAAAGTTACGACAGCTACATTGTGCCGAATAATGCAAATTACGCCTCGTAAACGTAAAAATAGGACTTTTGAGGCCGATAGTGCTTTAAATCGATCTTTTATCTTACGTTTTTGACTACTGAAATCCCCCATTTTTGTATTATCGAGGAATGAGAACGCGAATCCCGCACCCTTGCAATCGTGGAAACGAGTCTACCGCCTTAAGGACTGCGTCTCCTAACCAGACGACACTCGCGCACGACTGCACACAGTCACCACAGTACATTTACACACCGCTAGACCACGTATACATACGCGAGGATTGCAAGAGTCTGAGATTCCACTCCTGATTTCGGAATGATGCAGAGACGGGGTATCGTAGTAGCCAAAATCGCTAGTCGAAAGATCAATCTACGGGTCTATTTGCTTCTAAAGTCTTATTTTTACGTTTACGACGCGTAATTCTCATTATTCGGCAGCATGTCGCCGAGCCGCGGGAAGCAATGGACTGGCGACGGTGCTGCCGCCTATCGTGACTGTCGATATGCTGCCGAATAATGAGAATTACGCATTGTAAACGTAAAAGTAGTACATTTGAGGCAAATAGCCCCCTAGATTGATCTTTTATCTAGCGATTTTGACTATTAAGAAACCCCGTCTTTGCATTATTGAGAAATCAGGAGTGGAATTCCGGGGCCTTGCAATCCTTGCGTAGGTATACGTGGTCGGTATATTAGCGTTCTGTGAGTGTACTGTGGTGACTGTGTGCAGTCACGCGCGAGTGTCGTCTGTCTAGGAGACGCAGTCTTTAAGGGAAACTGCTGCATTTGAAATTTTACGTAAAATTGATCTCCTCTCCCTCTCCGTTGTAGCTCATTTTGTTCTCCCTTTATAATTCTTTCCATAATTTCCAGGGTCATTACAGAAATTATGAATTACTTTAGCACTACTATTCATTCTTTTTCCAATTTCTCGGTTTGAATACTCTTCCTCTTTTAAAACTTTAATTTTTCCAATTTCCTCAACAGTCAATGACTTTCCGCGACCCACATTAGCATAGTCATAATAATGATACAAAAAATAATCGATATAATATTTAACATAGATGCGAATTGTAGACTTGTTGCGGATATGTCTTGTCCGATCTATCGTGAAGCGACAACTAACCGTAACTAAACAATGTGTTGCAATTCATGTGGAAGCATCTTATTTTTACAAACACAAAGTTTCTTGCAATCGTTTCTTACAACTATCGGTGACTAAACAATGTGAGGCTATTCATGTGGAAGCATCTTATTAAAGTTTCTTGCAAGTATACATATCGATGTAAACATATATCACTTACAAATTCATATTATAAACGAATTTAACTAATAATCAAGAATTTTGCCCACAATCCTTTCTTTGATATAAACTTATATATATTTTCACTCGAGGCTAATCGAGTGAACAGCACTGTACATCTACAAGTTTGAAAATTTTTCTACAATTTTGAATTTCATTTACTCAATTTTGCTATAAATGCATAAATATCTGCAGTCGACTCATAACAAAACAAATTCAACGATGTGCGATATGTTGATCTCCACGCGACCTTGAAAGACACCTTTGTTCTTCAATGAACAAATTTTTTTTTGGAATTCCTTTCCTATCGCATCTGGTCGTCAACTAAAAACTAATTAATTTTCTTCCAAACATTTTTTGATCTGGTTACCGGAAGTGTCCGAAAAAACGTGTCAACAGTCACGTGGGACACCCTGTGTATGTATATGTATACGCAGTATAAAAGATTTTAGTAGTACATCATTTTTTTCTAATAATTTCGCAAATAAAAAGATAACGAATGCATTCTCATATATCGTCTGCATTCTCATATATCGTCTGCAACTTCCAATTTTTATTTTATTTAATTAAAGATTGCAATGGAAAATAGATAGTTGGATATCGTGAGTAATTTGATAAAATTCTGAAAACTATGAAAATTAAGATACTGATATACGAATGTGTGAGATGTGGGGAGAACTGTAATACTTCAGGTAATATTATGTTATTAATTCGGCAATAATTCTTTCAATTCCTGCATATGATCATTATATTATCATTATTTATACCTGTATCTTCGTAATGGCCAATTCCGCTCAGGTATCGAACAAGAACCTCTAAATAATAAACGTCCGGGTATATTCATTCTCGTTCTCTGTCGCTACCTGGCCACGATTTATGTTGAAGTTTAAAAGAAGATTCTCAACTTTAATATCACACTTCGATTTCGCCAATATCTTCGCGACCAAAAAGCTACCTGAAAAAACCTCCTATATCATCTCAGCAAGATTAATTATACGTATTAACACGAGCGTGAAATCTGGAATCTCATTTATCGACGACGTACGAAAATCTATTTTGAAACGTGATTCGTTTGCGCTCCCTTTTTGCACACGTTTATGCAGAAGCATGAAACCTTCGTTTATTTAACCTTCATACGCCCCATAGAAATAGTTGCATAGGAGATTCTAGCTTTTACACTTTAAATCAACTAATTATGCTTTGATTTTCAGCATAACTATGGCACCATTAAAATTTTCAAGGGCTCTGATCGTTTGTATTAGGTTGGAACGAAAGTTCGTAGCGTTTTTAAATTAAAATTCGAAGATAAAATTAAGCTATTTATTCATAGGTTTATTGAATAACATGACAAGTCACTTAAAAAATGGGAAAAAGTAATAGAAGAGAATGGAAAATATGTTATTGAACAGATCTATGTATAAATATCCTAATTTTATCGTTGAGTTTTAATTTGAAAACGCTATGAACTTTCGTTCCAACCCAATATAATAATTTCCAAATGTGAATACGATTACTTGAAAAGAGTTGAAAAGAAATTATATTAATGAAAAGAGAGAGAGAAAACGATATTTATTTCAAAGAAAATATAACAAGTTTTAAATTGTAAATAAACAAGTATTAAATTGTAACAAAATGGCGGAATTATAATACAACTTTTTACAATAAAGAATTTTAAAAAATGCGTATTATCTTTATTCTTACGTATTAATTATAAAAATTTGGTTAGGCACGTTTGTAACTAATTTTTTCCAAATTTCTTCGTTGATTAGATGCCAAGATTCAATAACAGCATCTTTCAGCTTCTTTCAGCTTCTTTGAGCTTCTTTCAGCTTCGAAACGTTTGAGAATTGCCGGCCATTTGCATAAATACGTGCCATAATACCCCACTTTTCCATAGGATTTTGATTCGGGGAACTGGTTGGCCATTTCAATAAATTGATATTAAAAGTTTCAAACCATACCGCAGATTGTCGATTTTTATGTGTTGGAATATTATCCTGTTGATACGCCCATGAAATTTGATTTCTTGCTCGAATAAAAGTTAACAAATGATCTTCGAGTGTTTCAATGTATCCCAAACTATTCTTTCTACAGGGTCTTCCATTAAGAAGTGTTATTTTTAATTATATTATAAAAGACGCTGTTTTGTTTTACAATTTTGCTAACCACGTGTTGAAGAGTGACAACTCCAATCTTCCCAAATAAAAAATAACAACAGTATTTTCAGTCCTGTTCTTGGCATCTATTCTTTTTATATTTGTATTGCCATTATTAAACTTTCCCGCGTCCAGTATCTTTAATGTACTCGAGTGTGTCCGTTCGTTTAAAGTTTAAGGGAAAGTCATCGTATTCATCATCAGTATTTTTAAGTTCGTCATCTTTATCAGTCTTTAAGCCTGCAATTTTCATTTTCCTTTTCCGTTTTTCCCTTTCCATTTCTTTCTTCCGCCGTTTTTCTGGCCATGCCATTTTGAACTGCCTCTATAGCCTGAAATAAATCTGCCTCAGTGTATTTTTGAGAATATTATATATAAGAATATGAGTGATTTGCACAAGTAAGGTAAATAAATAGTACAACGATTAACTCTCTAATTTCCATTGCAATGCATCTTATTATCCTACAGCGAATGACACCATTAAAGTACAATGATTGGCAGTGGGAAGAATTGATAAGAAGACTTCTTTCAACGAATTAAAATCATATTTCTAATTTGTTTTAAAGATCCAAAGCATTAATCTTTCGAATATTAAAAAAAATCTAAAAGTGTATACCTAGCAATTGGCAAAGGTGCCAATTAATTAAACTTCCATACAAATAAATGAACCATTCGTTGGCACCTGAAAATCTGAGGTTATGTCTAATAAACAGTAAGAAGTAAAAGTTAAACAGGCTATTTGATTTATAATTAACGTATACGCACTTATTACATCTGTAGTACTATTCGAAAGTAAGTTATAAAGCGATTAAGAATACTTACTCGTAACGAAAATTTAAAAAAATCACTATTTACACTGCATTGTGGTCATCCGAGGTCTTACTGGATGTCCTCCTGCGTTGCTCAATTTTCAATTACTTTGTAATTATAATTCCTGGAGTAATTCAATTGTAATTCTGCGCAAGTCTGAACTAGGATAAACTGAACAATGATTGGTACCCTAAGCCAAAATCGTAGTGAAAATCTTTTTATGTTTTTTTTGAAATATTTAAACAAGCTTAACTTTCTATTATTGTAAGCTAATAGAGACTTTTCAGCAAAATAAAACAGTTTGACGAGTCATAAATCTTTTATTATAAAATATATTCAGTGAATAACAATCGTAAGACAAATATTACAGTCATTGGCAGATTTGCTAACAGTCATATGTGGAACTCTGTTATGAAAATTTACAACGTTGCTTTGAAATATAAATAAGAAGCAGTATAAAATGATTTTCTATACCAGAAATTCTTAACATTTGCCGTTTAAATCGAAAGTGGCAATAACTACCGCAGTGCCAGCAATAGTACAGTTTATCCTAGTTGCAAAGGAAATGAAAATTCTCTAAATGAAGGTGGGTTGAAATATAAATAAGAAACAATATAAAATGATTTTCTATACCAGGAATTCGTTGGCACCTGAAAATCTGAGGTTATGTCTAATAAACAGTAAGAAGTAAACGTTAAACAGGCTGTTTGATTTATAATTAAACATATACGCACTTATTACATCTGTAGTACAGTCCGAAATTAAGTTATAAAGCGATTAAGAATACTTACTCGTAACGAAAATTTTAACAAATCACTATTTACACAGCATTGTGGTCATCCGAGGTCTTATTGGATGTCCTCCAGCGTTGCTAAGAGTCATATGTGGAACTCTGTTATGAAAATTTAGAACGTTGCTTTGAAATATAAAGAAGAAACAATATAAAATGATTTTCTATACCAGGAATTCGTTGGCACCTGAAAATCTGTGGTTATGTCTAATAAACAGTAAGAAGTAAACGTTAAACAGGCTATTTGATTTATAATTAACGTATACGCACTTATTACATCTGTAGTACAATCCGAAAGTAAGTTATAAAGCGATTAAGAATACTTACTCGTAACGAAAATTTTAACAAATCACTATTTACACTGCATTGTGGTCATCCGAGGTCTTATTGGATGTCCTCCAGCGTTGCTAACAGTCATATGTGGAACTCTGTTATGAAAACTGACAACGTTGCTTTGAAATATAAATAAGAAGCAATAAAAAATGATTTTCGATACCAGGGATTCTTAATAATTGCCGTTTAAATCAAAAGTGCCAATAACTACTGCAGTGCCAATAATAGTACAATTTACCCTAAATGCATACAATCCGCAGTCTATTCATCACATACGTTTGCAATAAGTCTGTATGATGTGTAAATTATATGGATAACTGCATCGTGTGATGGAAATACCAATGAATTAATCGTAAAGCGAGTCATTGACGTCGATAACTGATCGCGTCATTCATCGCACTTTCGTTTCTTGAACTTATGACCCTTTGTTCTTTGAAAGCTTTTGAGCCGCGTGGCACAGTTGTGTTCCGGGGTTCTCTTATCCGCGTTCTGTTCCCAGTGTGGCGTGTAATCGTTCGTGTTGAAAAGCAACCCCTCGAGAAATCACTTTCTATACCGAGAAAAGTTCACTCAAAAGCAAGAGTTTTTTATACATAAATGCGTCGCGAATATTGTGGCACACAAATAAAGAACTATTACCTTTTCCATTGTTGTACCAAAGCTTTAAGGGGGAAGACCCGTTTCTAGAATTGCAATGGTGTGGGATACGCCTTCTCATTTCTCGATAATGCAATGATGGGGTTTTTTAGTAGTCAAAAGTGCTAGATAAAGTATCAATCTAGGCCGCAATCGCACTCAAAAGTTCCATTTTTACGTTTACCAGGACTAATTTGCACTATTCGGCAGTATATAGTTGTCACAGCTTTATGAAAATAGCTACATGCGCAGCTTTATGCTTGCGAATAATGCAAATTACGCTTCGTAAATTTAACAATAGGACTTTTGAGGGTGATAGTATCCAAGATCGATGTTATATCTAGTGCTTTTTACTACTGAAAAACCTCATCTTTGCATTATCGAGAAATGAGAAGGTGCATCCAACACCTTCGCAATCCTAGAAACGGGCCTATTCCCTTAAGGCGGTATTCGCATTTCTAGGATTGCAAGGATGTGGGATGCGCCTTCTCATTTCTCGATAATGCAATGATGGGGATTTTAGTAGTCAAAAGCGCTAGATAAAGTATCAATCTAGGCTGCAATCGCACTCAAAAGTTCCATTTTTACGTTTACCAGAACTAATTTGCATTATTCGGCAGCCTATAGCTGTCACAGCTTTATGAAAATAGCTACATGCGCAGCTTTATGCTTCCGAATAATTCAAATTACCCTTCGTAAATGTAACAATAGGACTTTTGAGGGTGATAGTATCCAAGATCGATGTTATATCGAGTGCTTTTTACTACTGAAAAACCTCATCTTTGCATTATCGAGAAATGAGAAGGTGCATCCCACACCCTTGCAATCCTAGAAACGAGCCTAGTCCCTTAAGTCGTTATTCTCGTTTCTAGGATTGCAAGGGTGTGGGATGCGCCTTCTCATTTCTCGATAATGCAAAATATGGGGTTTTTGAGTAATTAAAAGCGCTAGATAAAGTATCAATCTAGGCCGCGATCGCACTCAAAAGTCCTACTCTAACGTTTACCAGGAGTAATTTGCATTATTCGGCAGCATGTAGCTGTCACAGCTTTATGAAAATAGCTACATGCGCAGCTTCATGCTTTCGAATAATGGAAATTACACCTCGTAAACGTAAAAATAGGACTTTCCAGGGCGATTGCGGCCTGGATTGATCTTTTCTCTACCGCTTGCATGCGCTAAAAACGAATTTGTGTTCACTAATTGTCTAGCAAACTAGTCGGTCTAATATCTTAAAAAAATTCAAGTGTTTTCCACCAATTTTTAAAAAGTTATGCGACTTTTAAGAGTGTCCACTTAATATAATCCCCGACTGTATTATAATTTAGATTTTATGAATTCTATCGTCGTTCCTTGAGGTTCTCAGTATCGTCGTTCTTTGAAATATTACTATAAATTGAATTAAGCGAGATCTAATTAACCACGTGCGTGCAGAAACGTGTTACATTTAGGCTATAAACAATTATCTTTAGCGCCGCTAATGAACACGACGGAACCACAAAACGACGTGACATGGGAGGACGCGGACGTAACTCGGGGTATTACTGTGTACACATGTGCTTTGCTATGCAGGAAGATTTACGCGTGTCTGCTATCGTGTCGATGAACCGTTACAATAATTATGCAATATGTAAATCTTGTCGGCGAGCATCGCGTACCACGCATCTATGAAACATGAATTACGGAATCATTAAAAGAACGAAGAATAGGGAAGGAGTCGTCTGGTTGGCGATGGTGGTGGTTGCACGTTTGGCAACGTAAGCTAATGAATTTCGTCTGGGCCATTACATCCCGTGATAGTTGCAATTACAGCGCAATTAAACTACGACCCCCTCGTTAACAATGCAGCCATTGTGTTAATAATTACGCCTTGGAATGCGTTTCGTGATCGGCTTTACGTAACAGAAATACTTCGACGATCGAATACTAATCGCGACGTTCCATCGAGCACGCGGCGGAATTGGCCGCTTGGCTAATTTGCTGGGACACACCTGTAACTGGATACCTAAGAACGTGGATAGGCAATTCGCTGCAAAGAACGGTATCGAGAATTCTCTGTATACGAGCTTTCCGTTTCTCTTGTCTCTCTTTCTCACAATTATTACATGGCGTGATGCCCAACCAATCGTATTCAGTCGCAAATAGATTGTTCCTCATTCTAAACAAAATTCACTTTGAAACCACGCCTGAATGATAATAATTCGATTCGCAATTTAAAAATTGTGTGATGCCCAACCAATCGTATTCAGTCGCAAATAGATTGTTCCTCATTCTAAACAAAATTCACTTTGACACCACGCCGGAATGATAATGATTCGATTCGCAATTTAAAAATTGTGTGATGCCCAACCAATCGTATTCAGTCGCAAATAGATTGTTCCTCATTCTAAACAAAATTCACTGTGAAACCACGCCTGAATGATAATAATTCGATTCGTAATTTAAAAATTGTTGATGCCCAACCAATCGTTTTCAGTCGCAAATATATTGTTCCTCATTCTAAACAAAATTCACTTTGACACCACGGCCGAATGATAATGATTCGATTCGCAATTTAAAAATTGTGTGATGCTCAACCAATCGTATTCAGTCGCAAATAGATTGTTCCTCATTCTAAACAAAATTCACTTTGAAACCACGCCTGAATGATAATGATTCGATTCGCAATTTAAAAATTGTGTGATGCCCAACCAATCGTATTCAGTCGCAAATAGATTGTTCCTCATCCTAAACAAAATTCACTTTGAAACCACGCCTGAACGATAATAATTCGATTCGCAATTTAAAAATTGTGTGATGCCCAACCAATCGTATTCAGTCGCAAATAGATTGTTCCTCATTCTAAACAAAATTCACTTTGAAACCACGCCCGAATGATAATAATTCGATTTGCAATTTAAAAATTGTGTTATGCCCAACCAATCGTATTCAGTCGTAAATAGATTGTTCCTCATTCTAAACAAATTCACTTTGACACCACGCCTGAATGATAATGATTCGATTCGCAATTTAAAAATTGTACGATGCCCAACCAATCGTATTCAGTCGCAAATAGATTGTTCCTCATTCTAAACAAAATTCACTTTGACACCACGCCCGAATGATAATGATTCGATTCGCAATTTAAAAATTGTGTGATGCCCAACCAATCGTATTCAGTCGCAAATAGATTGTTCCTCATTCTAAACAAAATTCACTTTGAAACCACGCCTGAATGATAATGATTCGATTCGCAATTTAAAAATTGTGTGATACAAAACCAATCGTATTCAGTCGTAAATAGATTGTTCCTCATTCTAAACAAAATTCACTTTGAAACCACGCCTGAATGATAATGATTCGATTCGCAATTTAAAAATTGTATGATGCCCAACCAATCGTATTCAGTCGCAAATAGATTGTTCCTCATCCTAAACAAAATTCACTTTGAAACCACGCCTCTAGTACTGTGTAAATTAGACCGCGTAACAAAATTAAACTTGTTGTTCGCATATTGTAAGTAATGCTCGTAATTAAACTGCGGACCTGTATGCATTTATAGGAAAATTGAAGATAACAATATATGATTTCTCCACTATTAAAAATCATATGGAATACGTTAAAACTGTGGTTCTTAACCGGTGTTCCGCGAGCTTCTTGCAAGTGTTCTGCGAGCTTCTTGCAAGTGTTCTGCGAGCTTCTTGCAAGTGTTCCGCGAGCTTCTTGCAAGTGTTCCGCGAGCTTCTTGCAAGTGTTCCGCGAATTCCGCGAAATATATTACATATATTTAACCCTTAGCACTCGAGTGGTGATCCAGAGTCGCCACTAAAAAATGGCTGTACCATTACTCAAAATATTGTTTACATTATTAAATATGTTGGTATCTAGTCAATTACTAAACATTCAACTATCGTATGGGGTAATATATCAATTTCATATCTATAAAAAGAAAAAAAACGTATAGAATGGAGTTTGTTTAGATCGGAAGAAATGTTTAATTTTCGAGTTAAAATAGCTCCGAGTGCAAAGGGTTAATAATATATTTTCCAAAATATAATTATTTCTATGCGGGGTGTTTTTGTTTGCTTTGGATCATTAATTTTGGTGTTTAATTTTGGTGTTAAATTTTTCATATAATCAAAAGTGTTCTCTGACTTCAAAAAGGTTAAGAACCACTGCGTTAAACTGTCCATTCAGGCCGCGTGTACCATTGGTGGTACACGGTGACATATTTATTTAATTACTGTACAATATATGTTCAAGACTGTACAATATATTTCCATCAAAAGAAGGTTGCATTATAAAAAATGCAGTATAGAGCAAAGCACAGGTTTGTTTAATTGTCGAGCAATTAAGGGAAGAAATAGCATTCAATTTAATTTCTATTCCCTGCAATCGATGCAGACAATTTTTATTTTGTATAAAGATCCGCTGTCTACTCATAAGTAGACACAATTAAAGTTTGTATTGTTTATTTTGTATACAATGCTTGAAGGCATGATGAAATGCATTACGCGCGGAACAATTTTTATAGAAATATCTGGTTTCCTTCCGTCGGCCATTTCTTTTTTGCAAACTACACATTCTATTGTTGGATGGGATACTTTTCCGTGGGTTGTATTTTCGTATATTAGATCTTCTACATCGATTACAATTATCCTCTGCATACAAAATAAACAATAAAAACTAATTGTGTAAAATATGGAATATTTTATTATTTATCATCTTCAAGCACCAACGATGACATGTCTTAAAAATCGATTACATGTGTCAAATTTTCAAATAAAACACTTCTTGTCAATAAGAAATTACACGAGATATCTCACCCATAGCATTGTAATAGGAAAATTAGAATGTAAGTAATACCCATAACTAGACTGCGGATCTGCAATCTTTATTTTGCATAAAGATCCGCAGTCAACTCATAACTAAACTGCGTTCCTCTATGTATTTATAGGAAAATTGAGTAGATGAAATTTAAAATTGTTGGAAAATATGAAAAATTGAGGAATGGCAATGAATGATTTCTCCTTTATTAAAATCATTAAAGGAAGAAATAAAATTCAATGTAGTTTCTATTTCTTGTAATCGATGCAGACAATTTTTGTTTTACATAAAGATCCGCAGTCAACTCATATCTAAACTGCGGAGCTCTATGTATTTATAGGAAAATTGAGTAGATGAAATTCAAAATGGTTGGAAAATTTGAAAAAATGAAGATGTCAATGTATGCTTCTCCCCCATTAAAATTATTAAGGGAAGAAATAAAATTCAATGTGGTTTCTATTTCTTGCAATCGATGCAGACAATTTTTATTTTGCATAAAGATCCGCAGTCTACTCATAACTAAACTGCGAACCTCTATGTATTTATAGCAAAATTGAGTAGATGAAATTCAAAATTGTTGGAAAATTTGAAAAATTGAAGATGGCAATGAATGATTTCTCCTTTATTAAAATCATTAAAGGAAGAAATAAAATTCAATGTAGTTTCTATTTCTTGCAATCGATGCAGACAATTTTTATTTTGCATAAAGATCCGCAGTCAACTCATAACTAAACTGCGTTCCTCTATGTATTTATAGGAAAATTGAGTAGATGAAATTTAAAATTGTTGGAAAATATGAAAAATTGAGGAATCGCAATGAATGATTTCTCCTTTAGTAAAATCATTAAAGGAAGAAATAAAATTCAATGTAGTTTCTATTTCTTGCAATCGATGCAGACAATTTTTGTTTTACATAAAGATCCGCAGTCAACTCATATCTAAACTGCGTTCCTCTATGTATTTATAGGAAAATTGACTAGATGAAATTCAAAATTGTGGGAAACTTTGAAAAATGAAGATGTGAATGTATGTTTCTCCCCCATTAAAGTCATTAAAGGAAGAAATAAAATTCAATGTAGTTTCTATTTCTTGCAATCGATGCAGACAATTTTTATTTTGCATAAAGATCCGCAGTCAACTCATAACTAAACTGCGTTCCTCTATGTATTTATAGGAAAATTGAGTAGATGAAATACAAAATGGTTGGAAAATTTGAAAAATTGAAGATGTCAATGTATTATTTCTTCTCTTTTAAAATCATTACGATAACGATTGAAGGTAAAGATATCTTCAAATCAGTGATAGATCCATTAAAAAAATTGTTTAAATGTTCCTACAAACGATTCAACCGGATCATTTTAAACTAAAAAAGTGTCTTTAGCCTTTTGCACTCGGAGGTATTCTAACTCGAAAATGAAACATTTCTTCCGACCTAGAATATTTCCATTCTCTATGATTTTTCAAATTTTATGGATACGAAATTGGTATAGTACCTCATACAATACCTAAATGTTTAGTAAATAATTAGATACCGATACATTTAATAATGTAAACAATATTTTGAATAATGGTACAGCAACTTTTAATGGCGCCTCACTCAGAGTTACCATTCGAGTGCGAAGGGTTAGATTTTCTCCCGCTGTATGATTTTCCACCCCAAATTGTATGAAGAACACCGTTCAAGATATTGAGATGCACCTTGAGCTTGTTCTTGAGGATCATCCTCTTGAAGATTACTTGACGTCGCGGTGTCGCGTGACAAATGAATTAAAATGTCAAAAATATACGTATGATCCGTCTTTTGAAGTGACCGGTGCGATGACCAACAGGGAAATAGACGACGATTGGCTGTTTCCGGGTGACACATCGGAATCGAGGCCACGAAGAGAGTGGCTCGTTAGTCGAGGAGAAATTTCGAAGTAGTGATTGTCGAGCAGAGGGCAGACGACGAGCGAAGCGAGAAAAAGAGATTAAATGAGAAACAGAAACGTAACGTAGTCGTGTTCCTATCGTAAATCACCGACGAAAATACAATAATGCAAGAGAAGAGGCACTCTCTCGCGCCATAAACCAAATCGCATCACTTGACCCGGCTTGACCTCTTCGGGGGCTTTTGTGCGACACATTTTCTTCGTTTTACACGTGCTTTTTTTTATTTGTTCGTTTATTTTTTTCACTCGGCGTTCTCGAGGAGGAGGCACCGGTTCGGTTCTTTAAACGGGCCTCCTCTTCGGGAATTCCTCAAGGTTCCTGATCCACAAGACAACGGGTTAGACGCGAGGAGATCCTGTCACCTCGCCATAGGGTGGCCTTGCCGTGGCCGCACAAAATAATCATATAACGTGCCTGACCGCATAGCTGCATACCATAATATGCTCCGTCCCAAGATTGGCGACGTTCTTTCCTTCTCCAACCATTGTCCCGATCGGCACACTCGAAAATCGACAATCCTTTTTCCCCGACGGTCCTTTTTGCCCACATTTATGACGCTTCAGAATGGATACCGTTCGACGGCCTGTGACCCTTCTTTCTACCTTCAATTGATGACATTATTAACATCGTTTTGTCACTCGATAAGACTGAATCCACGTGTTTGTTTTACTTAACGAACGAAGGTGTGCCAGTTGTATTACTATTGCAGTCTTTATGGCAACTGTAGCTTTGCATGTATTTAAATAGCTCCATCTAAGGCGACCCACATGCAACACTATTTATTAGACAAATTAACCCCTTGCCCTACAATATCGACCCAGTGTGAAGATGAATTACCCTTGATGAAGATTCTGAACAGAGACCAATAGATGTGTATGTTATTCATGTCCTTTGAACCGAAATGAAATTCTATTTTATTGTAGTCGATATATGTACACAGTGTCTCACTTAAGGACTGTGTCTCCTAGACAGACACTCGCGCGTGACTGCACACAGTCACCACAGTACACTAACACACCCCACGTATACGTACGCGAGGATTGCAAGGGTTCGGGATTCCACTTCTGATTTCTTTAATAATGCAAAGACGGGGGTTCTTAGTAGTCAAAATCGCTAGATGAAAGATCAATCTAGGGGGCTATTTGCTACTATTTGTTATTTGCTATTTACTACTTTTACGTTTACGATGCGTAATTCTCATTATTCGGCAGCATATCGACAGCCACGATAGGCGGCAGCACCGTCGCCTGTCCATTGCTTCTCGCTGCTCTCCGACATGCTGCCGAAAAATGTTAATTACGCATCGTATACGTAAAAGTAGGACTTTTGAAGCAAATAGCCCCCTAGATTGATGTTTCGACTAGAGATTTTGGCTACTACGATACCCCGTCTTTGCATTACTGATAAATCAGGAGTGGAATTCCAGACTCTTGCAATCCTCGCGAACGTATACGTGGTCTAGCGGTGTGTAAGTGTACTGTGGTGACTGTGTGCAGTCACGCGCGATTGTCGTCTAAGGGAATCGACTCGATGAGTTGTGTGGTACACCACACACCGCTTGGCGCATGTACGTATACGAGAATTGCAAGGGTCCGGGATATGGAAAATAGCGTCTCGCTAATGCATATTGGGGTCCTCTCCATACTCGCAATCGGTAGATAAAAGATGAATCTAGCGCCCTCACTATCCCAGAAATCCTAATTTTGCGTTTTTTAGGCGATATTCGCATTATTCGACAGAATTCAGCGGAGCCGCGAGAAGAAATGCTGGCGCGATAGTGCTGCATTTTCATTTGTTCCAGCAGTTATTCTCGCGGCTCCGCTAAATTCTGTCGAATAATGCGAATATCGCCTGAAAAACGCAAATTAGGCTTTCTAGGATAGTGAACGCGTTAGATGCATGTTTTATCTAGCGATTCCTTTAAGGCGGTAGACTCGTTTCCACGATTGCAAAAGGGTGCGGAATTCGCGTTCTCATTTCTCGATAATACAAAAATGGGGTTTGACATTAGTCAAATAAGGCAGATACAAGATCGATTTAGCCCCTATCGCCCTCAAAAGTCCTATTTTTACGTTTACGATGCGTAATTTGCATTATTCGGCAGCACGTAGCTGTCGTAGCTTTATGAAAATAGCTAAATGAGCCGCTTTATGCATCCAAATAATGCAAATCACGCATCGTTAATGAGGTAGAATCGTTTCCAGAATTGCAAGGGTGCTGGATTCGCGTTGTTACTTCTCGATAATACAAAAATGTGGGTGTTTATGTAGTCAAAACGCTAGATAAAAGATCGATCTAGGGCCCTATCGTTCTCAAAAGACCTATTTTTACGTTTACGAGGAGTAATTTACATTATTTAGCTATGAAAATAGCTACATGCTCGGTTCTATGCTTCCGAATAATGCAATCCTAGAAACGAGCTTAATCCCTTAAGACGGTATTCGCGTTTCTAGGATTGCAAGGATGTGGGATGCGCCTTCTCATTTCTCGATAATGCAATGATGGGGTTTTTTTAGTAATTAAAAGCGCTAGATAAAGTATCATTCTAGGCCGCAATCGCACATAAAAGTTCCATTTTTACGTTTACCAGGAATAATTTGCATTATTCGGCAGCATATAGTTGTCACAGCTTTATGAAAATAGCTACATGCACAGCTTTATGCTTGCAAATAATGCAAATTACGCCTCGTAAACGAAAAAGTAGGATTTTCGAGGGCGATTGCGGTCTAGATCGATCTTTTATCTAACGCTTTTGCTACTGAAAACCCCCATTTTTGTATTATCGAGAAATGAGAACGCGAAACCCGCACCCTTGCAATCCTGGAAAAAGGAGTCTAATCACTTAAGTGTAACCTACAGAATATCTTCTTGAATTTTGACAAAGTAATCAATTTTTTGTGTAATTTGAATGATACCTAATGGTCAGTATCACGCAGGAGGTGTTTTTTTAATGTTGTTGTTTCTCGTAGTTTTCAAGATTATCGTGGTTTCTTTTGAATAACTAAATATATTTTCGTGTCGCATCGCGTCGCTCATCAAAAAACACATTCAAACATTTACTGTTACATGACTAGGGGTGTGCGAGAACCCGATGGTCGAATCGGGTTTCCGAAAATTTCGAGATTCCCCAAGGAATAGGGTCTCCCGAAAATTTCGTAAATATGACATATGACTCTCTTGAAAAGAATTCGTGATGGACAACATTCTTTCAATGAAAAGAATTTTATATAATGATTTTAAATATTTATATTATATTAAATCTATAATACAGTGAACCACGAAAGTATTTGAACGCACTTTAAAACAGTATAAGGTTTTTATTATTGTACCAAACGCCCTGATGTTCTGTAAGCAATTACAAGCATTGGTTAACTAAATGATTCGCAGAAAAGATTTTTCAAAAATTACAATTTACAAGGTTGAATGCAAAAATAAATAAATCATTTTTAAAACTTTCTTATTTGGGCCCTTAATGAAAATTTAAAATGTATGGTTTGGAGATCTATGTTAGTTATACACATGCTGAAAATTTCATCGAAATCGACTGACATACACACGAGCTACAAGCGGTTAAAAATGGTGAAAATCATAGTTTTTCGTTACTTTTCGCCAGTTTCTGCTTGAAATCCACAGATTCTTACATCTTTCGATGCGTGTCGTTGTTTTCTGCGTCAACCGATTTCGATGAAATTTTCAGCATGTGGACAACTAATATATATCTACAAAATACATATTTCAAATTTTCATTAAGGGCCCAAATAAAAAAGTTTGAAAAATTCCCTACAAAACGCATATTTTAAATTTTCATTACGGGCTCTAATAAAACAGTTATAAATGCTGCCTCTTTTACTTTCTCATGTAATTCTTGGCGATTGCAATTTTCTCAAAATCCTTTTTGCATGTCATTTGATAAATCAATTCTTCTAATTGCTCAAAAAATAAGTCAGGTCGTTTGGCCCGATCATAAAAAAGTTATTCCGTTTTAAAGTGCGTTCAAATACTTTCGTGGCTCACTGTATATGTATAAAGAATAAATTATATTTCGAGAATCTCTATTTTTTCGGGAAACCCGAATAGTTCGAGAAACTCGAAATTTTTGGGTATCAATTTCGATCCCGAAAAAATTTTGTGTTCCCCACCCGACCAGATATTTCAGGTCTAGCACACCCCTGGACATGACCTTCACATGACCTTGACTCCGAAAAGGAAGGTCAAATTAGGGTACAGAAGTTTCGTTGAGGTTACGAGAAACTCATTTATACCAGTTACAGGTTAACATGGCAAAAATTATTTTTATTTAATACATCACCAAGTATATATTTTTCAGCAACAGTTTAAACAGAAAACTGAAAGCTTCTATTTAAATTGACAGGTGAATATTTGTCACTATTACCAAGGAATACAAAAAGGTTCCGTCATAGTTTTCGATTTCTGCATAGCTGAATAACATCATATAAAGCGACTTCTCGCATTTCCATCCTGTGACACAGTATCTGTATGTGGAATGGTCGCCGTCAGCAAACTGTGGAGTGAAAAAAGTTATAAATCATGAAGATGAATATTTTCGTGGAACGTTTTTTCTTTTATCTTTTTACAACGACGACACGATACAAAAATTATTTATCGAATACCATTTAAATATTTATCGCCAGTATTTCAGAATAATTATTGTAGCAGACAACACAATTTATTAATAGTTTTATGAATTTTATACCAATATCTCGTCCCCATTTATAACAGATTAGTAAAAATACAATCTAGAAAACATTTTTGAACATTTCTTTCAAATGAGTCTTTTCGTTTACGTTTCTATCTCGACGACACGATACAAAAATTATTTATCGAATACAATTTAAATATTTATCGCCAGTATTTCAGAATAATTATTGTAGCAAACAACACAATTTATTAATAGTTTTATGAATTTTGTACCAATATCTCGTCCCCATTTATAACAGATTAGTAAAAATACAATGTAAAAAACATTTTTGCACATTTCTTTAAAATGAGTCTTTTCGTTTACGTTTCTATCTCGACGACACGATACAAAAATTATTTATCAAATACCATTTACATATTTATCGCCAGTATTTCAGAATAATTATTGTAGCAGACAACACAATTTATTAATAGTTTTATGAATTTTGTACCAATATCTCGTCCGTATCCACAACATGTTACTAAAAATATAATGTAGAAAACATTTTTGCACATTTCTTTAAAATTAGTCTTTTCTTTTACGTTTCTATCTCGACGAGGTGATACAAAAATTATTTATCGAATTCCATTTACATATTTATCAAATACCATTTACATATTTATCAAATACCATTTACATATTTATCGCCAGTATTTCAGAATAATTATTGTTGCAAACAACACAATTTATTAATAGTTTTATGAATTTTGTACCAATATCTCGTCCCTATCCACAACAGATTAGTAAAAATACAATGTAGGAAACATTTTTGCACATTTCTTTAAAACGAGTCTTTATCAATGTTCATTCTGTAACAGAAAAATGGTTGCTATTTACATATACAATAAAAAAAACCCATTTATTTTCTTTAAAATCGTGTACCTCAAAGAGTTGATCTTTCTCTGGTTTCCGATAGTTTATTTTCAAAAAATGGCGCTTCGAATAAGTAGATGCAGTGAAAGTCGGCAGACACTATCTGAATAAAAAGAATAATCCATCTTTCCATTTCAAAACGAGAAACTGAGAAAATTGTTGCATGTCCACATAGTAATTTATTTCATTAAAAACCACAAACTTGATATCTCTTGCGTTTAACGTTCTCATCTTGTATACATGTCCCCGACAATGAAAGAGTTAATTAAATGGTCCGACCGCGGTAATTTGTAAGCAAAATCACACCACACGTGTTCTTTCAAAACCAAATAATTTACGACTAATTCCAAGAAAGAACGTGCGCAAACACCTGTTCAGATGAACAGATAGTCACGTCGGAACATCTTGAAACTTTCGGAATTAATAAACAACACGGTGAAAAAAAAGACCGTACGAGACAAAGAAACCTGTAAAGGTATATGTGTATACGTAACTATGAGATAGCATCTTAGATGGAACGTTGTTCGGTGGTCGAGATCGTAGAAACGATGCAGCTTGTTACTAATAACAGATTGTAAATCCATTGAGGATATCCTACCGGTTGGTTTTAGTCGCGCGGCACCGCACCAGCCATGAAATGTAAATGAGCTTGGACATCTCGTTCAAACAGGCAGTTACCACACTCGGTTACGTGTCGTCCTAGAATTTTCTTCTGACAGGCCGAGCGGGGACCATTAAAATGCAGACAACGCATATTTCTAGGGACGCGCTTTGCGGCGCGTTTTCATGGCACTACTGGGAAATCGCGAGTAGTGATGGGCACTAACGACTAAAAACTATCGAATAAGTCGATAGTAGCTGTTACTATTTTCAGTCGAATTGTTTCACTGAATTCTGCAGTGGTGGAGTATTACTATATGTATTGTACTGGAATATGGGTATAGAAATAAACTATGAACACTATATAAACTATTAATTGAATTTTATTCGAATCTATATATTTCAATTCACGTAGAGAGGCACGTCTTTACTCTACGAGAACTTGGACGCGAATGAGAATCGTTCTGAAAAACGAATGACGATCTCAGAAACATTTGAAGCTTGAGGGTCCCTTGATGTGGACCGCATAGATACAATGTATATTTCGAGCGTTCTCGAAAGTAAAGCAATAGTATAGCCTACTAAGTAATAGTAGATTATTTTTGTTCTTTACATAAATTCTAACATATTGTTCTATTACTAAATATTAATTACTAGCATTTTATACTAGCACTGAATTTTTCAGTGGTGCGGATTACTATTTTCAGTCGAATGTTTTACTGAATTCTGCAGTGATGGAGTATTACTATATGTATACTCAATTGTTCTGTTAATAAATATTAATTACTAGCATTTTATATTAGCACTGAATTTTTCAGTGGTGCGGTTTACTACTTTCAGTCGACTGTTTCACTGAATTCTTCATTGGTGGAGTATTACTATATGTATACTGAATTGTTCTTTTACTAAATATTAATTACTAGCATTTTATACTAGCACTGAATTTTTCAGTGGTGCGGATTACTATTTTCAGTCGAATGTTTTACTGAATTCTGCAGTGGTGGAGTATTACTATATGTATACTCCATTGTTCTATTACTAAATATTAATTACTAGCATTTTATACTAGCACTGAATTTTTCAGTGGTGCGGTTTACTATTTTCAGTCGACTGTTTCACTGAATTCTGCAGTGGAGAAGTATTACTATATGTAAACTCAAATGTTCTATTACTAAATATTAATTACTAGCATTTTATACTAGCACTGAATTTTTCAGTAGTGCGATTTACTATTTTCAGTCGACTGTTTCACTGAATTCTGCAGTGGAGAAGTATTACTATATGTATACTCAATTGTTCTATTACTAAATATTAATTACTAGCATTTTATATTAGCACTGAATTTTTCAGTGGTGCGTTTTACTATTTTCAGTCGACTGTTTTACTGAATTCTGCAGCGGTGGAGTATTATTATATGTATACTCAATTGTTCTATTACTAAATATTAATTACTAGCATTTTATATTAGCACTGAATTTTTCAGTGGTGCGGTTTACTATTTTCTGTCGACTGTTTCACTGAATTCTGCAGTGGAGGAGTATTAATATATGTATACTTAAAATTGTCCTGTTACTAAATATTAATTACTACCTTTTTTTAAAATATTTTTTAAACACTAAAATATGAACACTTGTACTTGAACACTATCTGTTTACATCTAGAAAACGGCTAGTTCCACATACCCAATAGTTGTTCTAAGATAAATTCTTGAACATCACTTTTTCACTGAAGTTACATAAGCCTCCCTTAAAATACGTTTCAAAACATTTTCAATGGTACGCATACTATAACTATTTACTATTTCAAATTCTATTTTACCCTGCTCTGTGAACAATAAATATCGTTTAATAATAATCAAATTTTGGGTTCGAATGAAGGTTCGTAGTGTTTGTAAATTAAAATTCAAAGCTAAAATTCAGATATTTATTGTACTATATTTCTATTGTTCTATATACTAGAAATAGTATGCTTTTCATTTGTGTTAATTAAATATTGATTATATTCAATAGAAAAAGAGTTATTTTATCATATTTATCCTATTCTATAATATTATGTAATATCGATAACACCAAAAAGGTTATTTATTTATTTATTTAGTTATTATACAGGTATAAATCTAATGTATATACATAGAATTCAATCAAATAAAACTAAATACAGTAACATAGAATGTGTTAAGAAATTAGTCGCAACAGAGAAAATTATAGTTACACATTTCTCGGTGCCCTATATAAGGAGTTCAGGAACCTAACAATAATTCAGTCGACTGAAAACTATGGACTAAATAGTAAGTAGTTGATTGTTGAATTTAGTCGATAGTGCCCATCACTACGATAAGGCAGGGAGGAAATTAGAACTGCCCTCGCTTGCGGGGAAATGCGTGGCCGCGGGACAACGAACGACAAACTGTTCTATGTCGTGCATAGATCGATCCGTCGTCGTTTCGATCGATCCGTCGTCGTTTCGATCGATCCGTCGTCGTTTCGATCGATCCTTCGTCGTTTCGATCGATCCTGAATAAATAGCGCGCGTCCTTCTCGTCCCTTCAGGTCTTCGCCGCGCTGCACAGTGGTCCGAGAACGCGATTTTACTGGCCAAAAGTCAAAATGTCATTGGATCTTCCTAAAAGTGGGTAATCAGATGTTTTTGAGGTAACGAATCTCTCAAAAATGAACAGGACATCAAAAATGAAAAATTCAAAATAGTGGATTCAGTACTATTCACATATAGTTTGAAAACTCGTTTTTCGTGGTCAAAATGAAAAAGACACACATACACCCCCGCTCAAAACTATGTGGACACTTTGCTGCAAGAATAATTTATTTTGCAAACCAAGGTTTAGACCCAGAGTGGTAGAAACATATGAAGAATTTAATGCTCTTGAACTCTGCTTCTTCGGGAGTACAATATTATTGACTGTCAGCGTCCTAGCTTGTTTTCTAAAACTGTGGGAAAAGTCAGAGTAGGCAACTAGAATGTTGGAAGAGACAGCCAGTAGAGACGCTTCTTATGTTCCACTAGCTTTTTCCCGCGGCTTCGCTCGCACAGGAAACCGTTTAATGCCCTCGGAAAATAAAACCTTTCAACCCCCCATTCTCCCCTATATAATTTTAATTTTATGTCATGTCGCCATCTTAGATTTAAAAATTGATGCCATTTTTATGATTAACGTCCCAAGAAACCTCAATAACGACACCCATACCGATTTTTAGGCTTATTTGCACCATTTTACCGCATTTGTCAAATATAAGTTCGAATTGAATTTATAAGGAGTTGATTCTTGAAAAACTACGACGTATCTAAGGGTTATGACTATTTGGTTTATACTTAAAGTATCTCTTTCGTCGTCGCGGCGGTCGCGGTGTGGGTAGTTTCGCGCCTCGAGACGTAAACGTTACAAAATTGTCCCGAAACATATTCGGGGCTATTGGTTTCTACCGATCGATGATAATCTGTGCCGTTCAATTCCATTTCGCTTTTCGCGTTGCTCCGTAGATCTCTCTGACGGTTAACTTTGAAGCAACGGTTTAGCGATAAGATAATAATTACGTACTTATATATTAGTTTCCAGATACATTTACGGAAATAAGACAATTTTACAGCAAAATAATTGTATCGATGAACATTAAGACCAAGTTTCAAGTAAATCCGACCACGAACGAAATATTCCTCGTACAAACGTTGCAACCCCTTTTCACCCCCTTAGCGGTTGAATTTCGAAATATCCTTTATTATCCCTTGTGTAGATCATAAAGGAAACCTCTGTGCAAAATGTCAGCTTTCTATGTCCAAGGGTTTAGCCTGAGGCGTTGATGAGTGAGTGAGTCAGGACAGCGTTTTTATGGATATAGATTATAATTTAGAGAACTTTTAGTTTCGATAACTTACTAACGAATAAGTTTAGGGCATATGTTAGTAATTTTATGTGGAGCTCAAGAAACTGCATCGATTGGTGCAGTCAAAAACATAGGCCTCTGTTTAAAAAAAAGGTCCAGTTGCATTTTCTGATGCACCGATGCACAAAAGTGCGTAAAATTAGTTGCATTTTATGCACCGTCTGATACCATTCTACTTTTACTTAGAACATCTTTTTCTCTACCCAACACTTTAGGAGGTACAGCCTGTTTCACATGCGTGGGACACGCTGTATATAAAACGTTTATTCTAACCTGTTATACAGGGTGAGTCGGGAGGAACGGACCAAACTCCAGGAATGGATTCTACACAGGAAAATAATGTAAAGAAACTCATATTTTTTACAGCGTGATTACACAATAAATTAAAAAAACCAAAGGAGAAACCTAAACGAACATTGCAAAACAAAAGAAAACATCCACACTCATGGTATTCGTACCAAAAAGAAAAAAAAATCCAAAAAACACAATTCTAGTAACCCTTGAAGATGATCTGAATGAAGATCGAAACGTCGGAATTACTTTAGTAATTTGCAAAATTGCTGTGTAAATTAAGTAACAAATGATCGAACCCTTGCGACGAAAGCACGAACAATTTTATTGTTACTTTATAGCTAAAAAGTTTTTCACAATGTTGTATTTCGAAAATTGACTTTTGGCCAGTAAAATCGCGTTCTCGAACTACTGTGCGCTGTGTTGCGTTGCCGAGTTGCCACGAGTGATTCATTCGCATCCTTTAACGAACGTAAAATCGAGTGCCCGCACGCGCACATGGCCCGAGTGATTGCGTCGAGTAATTAGCACTTGTGAAACCATGTGTTTATGTGCCCGACGGTTATAAGTTTGATGAGGTGATGACGAGGACGCTGTAAACGTGATTTAGAACTCAACCGCAAGAGATCCGACGTAAGTTAACGGGTTCTACCAAAAATTACTCGATCAATCCAATTTATTATCAATTATTCATACAGTCAACCACGAAAGTATTTCAACGCACTTTAAAACAGTATAACTTTTTTATGATCGGACCAAACGACCTGACTTTTCTTTAGCAATTAGAAGAATTCCTCTAACATTGATTTACCAAACGACATGCAAAAAAGATTTGGAAAAAAATTGCATTTGCTAAGAATTAACGAAAATTAGTACAGTAATGAAAATTTAAAATATATATTTTGTACATCTATGTTAGTTATACACATGCTGAAAATTTCATCGAAATCGAAAACTCACGAAAAACTATGATTTTCATCACATTTAACCACTTGTAGCTAAATAAACATATTATATAAACATAAATAAACATATATTTTCAATTTTCACTAAGGACCCAAATAAAAAAGTTTTAAAAATTGCTTTTTTTTATTTTTTAATGCAACCTTGTAAATTATGATTTTTGGAATATCTTCTTTGCAGATTATTTGGTAAACCAATGCTTCTAATTTCTTACAAAACATCAGATCGTTTGGTACAATTATAAAAAAGTTATACTGTTTTAACTCATTGTATGTTATGTACCGTGGAGCATAACTATTGTACCATTAAAATTTTGAGGAGTTTTCTACATTGATTTCAAATGTTATTTATTGGACATATGAAAATGTTATTTATTTTTAGAAAATATGACGGTAAAACGAATATCTGACTGATTTTAAAATCGTAAAATGAAGAATTTTAAGAATCTGCTGAATCTCCTTTCTCACGTGTTAATTAAAAAATATTTCTAACTAATTTATTCAAAATTTCTTCGCTAATTGGGTTCCAAGATTCAACAACAGCTTCTTCCAGCTTCGAAACGTTTGAGGACTGCCGGTTATTTGCATAAATACGTCATACCATAATTCTCCACGTTTCCATATGATTTTGATTCAGATATTGATATTGATTCCCAATAAAATATATATTCTTCACTAAATTTATTTATCATACCTAACTGTATTTTATATTAAAATTCATTAATAATATACATAACATTTTAATCATATAGCTACCCCCTCTAATTATTACAATTTTCTATGAAATTATTTTAATTCGTAATTAAATCCCTCTAACATTTAATGTCATTATAATATTCTCTAAAAAGTGTTTCTCCGCTTCTTGGTGTCAGCAGAATTTTATATATACCATGAAACATTCAATTCAATTTGTGTATCATGTACATTTATTATACATATACAAGGTACAAAAATATTAAAATGACACGTGGGTATTTACATTGTTTTCACATACTATTTACTATTTCAGATTTTATTTGGCTTAAAAAAATAGTATTTCAAATAGGATATACAAATTCTCAAGCAAAATATTTTTATTTTGACAACCTAATCCAACGAAATAAAATATTTATATTTTAAGAATCTAAATCACAAAATAAAATATTTTCATTTAACATTTTGAAGCACAGAATAAAATATTTTATTATAATAATCTGGTATGAAATTAATTATTTTAATCTTACTTGATGTATTGGGTCATCCCATAAGTGAAGATTCAATTCATTCTCTGATCTAAAATTTAAGAGTTTCTGTCATGGAGTTATTAAAAGACATCAAAAAACAAGTTTTAGATAATGGCGGTAAAACGTGTTTCTGATCAAATTGACTGTGTTTTCGATCGTTTCATTACTTTTAAAAAGCGAATCTATTATGTATGTGTATGTAGCAGATTCCTACTGTGGTTTGTTGAGAAACAATATAAACGTACAACGTATCTGACCATTAGGAAACAATTTATATTTATAAATGTATTGAATATGAACCATTATTTTCAGCAAAGATATTTAAAATAAATATAATAAAATATTTCGGGATGAAATATAAATGTTTACAATATCCCTATTGATTGATAGTATCACAATACTATTTTAAAAACTTGTTACGTCAAATAAATAATTCATTTTTAAAATTGAACGCATACTTTAAAATAAATAAGGTTATTTATTATTTAATATTTGAAATATTATTTTACCCAGCTCTGCCTCTGTTCCAAGAAAAGTGATTAAGGTGTCGATTCAAGTAAGATCGGTAATCAATACCTGTGATAGAGAGCAAAAGAGAAAAAAAAATCATTATAGGAAAGGGAAACAAGCTTTTTACGACAACGTTGATCGTGAGTCGAGATAATTGGACAGGAAATCTTTATCGTTGCGTGTAAATCAGCGCGTGAAAGGTGCGTTTCTCTCTCAACTGTTCGATATTTTACAACTCATTAGTTCAGATCGAAGTTGTACGATACACACAAGCGCACCTCTACCATTCTAGACATACTGAAGATGCGAGTCGGGTAATTCGAAGCGGATACGTCGGCGGATGCATCAGCGGAAACACGCGTCGACTTTCTAACCACGCACCGTAGGAAACGCGTGGTAAATCTTTCGTGAATACCAAAGATTGATAAGAATTTATTCCAACGCGTTGTACTTCCTTTCATCGTCTACAATCAAATCATACTTTCTAATATCTAGACTGCAGATTTGATGCATTTATTACACAAGTTCTCAATTTAAAATTAGCGGTTAATAGAATCTAGAAACATCATTAAATGAAGAAAGAACTTTATATTTTCTGTTTCTTACAATTAATGTTTAAAATTTTTATTTTTCATAAAGATCCGCAGTCTAATGTCTAATGAAATCTTAAAATCATAGGATGCATTGATAATTTAAAATGTATTGATATTTTAATTTTAATTTAGAATAGTACAGCAGTTAAAAGAACCTAGAATCATCATTAAATAAAGAAAGAACTTTATATTTTCTGTTTCTTACAATTAATGTTTAAAATTTTTATTTTGCATAAAGATCCGTAGTCTAATGTCTAATGAAATCGTAAAATCTCAGGATGTATTGATAATTTAAAATGTATTGATAATTTAAAATGTATTGATAATTTAAAATGTATTGATATTTTAATTTTAATTTAGAATAGTATAGCAGTTAAAAGAATCTAGAAACATCATTGAACAACGAAAGAACTTTGTATTTTCTGTTTCTCACAATTAATGCATAACATTTTTATTTTTCATAAAGATCCACAGTCTAGTGTATAATGAAATCGTAAAATCTCGGGATGTATTAATAATTTAAAATGTATTGACATTTTAATTTTAATTTAGAATAGTACAGTGGTTAAAAAGAATCTGGTAACATCATTAAATAAAGAAAGAACTCTGTATTTTCTGTTTCTTACAATTAATGCATAACATTTTTATTTTTCATAAAGATCCGCAGTCTAGTGTCTAATGAAATCTTAAAATCATAGGATGCATTGATAATTTAAAATGTATTCATATTTTAATTTTAATTCAGAATAGTATTAAAGTTCCAAGAATCTAGAATCATCATTAAATAAAGAAAGAACTTTGTATTTTCTGTTTCTTACAATTAATGCATAACATTTTTATTTTACGTAAAGATCCGCAGTCTAGTGTCTAATGAAATCGTAAAATCTCAGGATGTATTGATATTTTAATTTTAATTTAAAATAGTACAGCGGTTAAAAAGAATCTAGAAACATCATTAAATAAAAAAAGAACTTTATATTTTCTGTTTCTTACAATTAATGTTTAAAATTTTTATTTTGCATAAAGATCCGCAGTCTAATGTCTAATGAAATCGTAAAATCTCAGGATGTATTGATAATTTAAAATGTATTAATTTTTTTATTTTAATTTAAAATAGTACAGCGGTTAAAAGAATCTAGAATCATCATTAAATAAAGAAAGAACTTTATATTTTCTGTTTCTGACAATTAATGCATTTCATTATTATTTTTCATAAAGATCCGCAGTCTAATGTCTAATGAAATTTTAAAATCTCGGGATGTATTGATATTTTAATTTAATTTAGAATACTATAGCAGTTAAAAGAATCTAGAAACATCATTAAATAAAGGAAGAACTTTATATTTTCTGTTTCTTACAATTAATGTTTAAAATTTTTATTTTGGATAAAGATCCGCAGTCTAATGTCTAATGAAATCTTAGAAGCTTGTGATGGACTGATAATTACCAGACTGCGGATTTTTATGCAAAATAAAAAATGTTCGCATTGATTGCGGGACACAGTGCCAAATAAAAATTGTATTCTTATTTCAATTATCCTATTAACATCTCCACTGCTTTAAATTGTACGTACCTTTTTTAGTCATAAATGCATAAAATCCGCATCCTGATAGATTAAACAGGATCGTCAAAATATCGCGAAAAAGAAAGGACATTTTCCGGGTGTCGATCGCAGATTCTAAAATGTTCATCTTTAAATGTTCGGTACAACTACAATTTGCATTTAGTTATAAACTCTTCCATTTTTGAGGTCAGTGGATATTCGAAAGACAATACCATTTGATTAGACATCGATATAAGAAAGTTCATTCCTTGGTAAAATGTCACTAAAATCTTCGATCCAGCCAACTGTGCGACGGCACCGTGGCTAAGAGGTTAGAAAACAAGAATAAAAAAGAATCCTTTACAAATTCATTCGCGACTGAGATACGATCAATTGTGGAATGGTCAAGTAAAAGATTCGGAATTTCTTATCATATATCATAGGTGCCGGTAGAAAGGACGTTCCGTATAGATGCGCCAAGTATCTGCGCAAGGGGTTAAATATTCTTCGCGCGGTGTTCGAAACTGTGTGCATCGACGTTACTGATTCATAACCGTATCTTTGGTGGACGATGTACAACACACAATGCCGATTATACAATGTCGTGGGACTGGAGGCTGGAGACATCGGCGCGACGCGACGAGGAAGCGGCTGGAAAGAGGGATGAAACGATACGCGCCGCGGATAAACGGAATAGAGATATTTATTAGTGTAGCCAGTGTCGCCTCTATGAAGCCAATTTACATTTCGAGTCACGTGCATAAAGATAACTTGTCGCGGGAGCCGTAGATACCTACACGCGGACGTATAGATCGCAAGGGGTCTCCGTTATACGCGAAACGCCATTAGTACGGTGTGCCCCGCGACGGGGAGACAGACATTGATTTGTGTTTTGATGCGAGCTACCAGACTGCGAACCTTCGCGTGGAATTAGCGAAACGTATCTATTTATCCTGCTAATTCTCACGGCGTGATACCCGCCGCGAATTATTATTAGGAAAACTCACCGCGAATAAATATCGCTCCGTGTGCTTTCTATAGCGCGAACTATCTACTCGATTATCCTGATGCAGCTTGGACACTTCTTTGCATCCTCGCTGCGTCATAAATCGACTACGGATCTTTATGCGAAACGAAAAAGTCTTTAGTCGAAACGAAAAAGACGAAAGTTTCTGCATCAAGTGCAAGACACAGGAGCTAAATATATATTTTTTCACTAATAATGGTTTTAATGTAGTGAAAACTCCGAAAGTCTTATAGTCACAAATTATACATATTGGGTTGGCGAGAAAGTAATTTCGGTATTTTAAGGTGAAGTGAAAACCAATATTTTTAATCGAGCAATGAGCTTTAATCAATCAGATTTTCTTATTTATTCATTTTGGCAACAGATCATCGAACAAAATGGAAAATATCTTATTCATTAAAGTTTATTGATTGAATGAAATTACTTTCTCTTGCCAACCGCATATTTTATTTCAATACTATACATATACCGTACATATGTATATGTTGCGGTAAATGTAATAAACTGGTGGTTATTGTATAATAACCGGTTATTATGTATAATCACCAGTTTATTTGGTAGTTGTGATAAATTATTGATTATTTATCAAATTAACCGGACAGCTTATATAATTCCCAACTCGTAATGGCGAACATGATAAATATCTTAACACATTACCGACCGGTGATTATTGCATAATTTTGAAAAATCTATGG
This sequence comes from Lasioglossum figueresi, assembly GCA_028455805.1. Lineage (NCBI taxonomy): Eukaryota > Metazoa > Arthropoda > Insecta > Hymenoptera > Halictidae > Lasioglossum > Lasioglossum figueresi. The sequence goes on from CM052201.1 coordinate 2,656,153, forward strand.
TACATTACTAAACACTTTTTAATCAAAACTTTAATAGCAACAGCAATTTTCATTGTGAGCTAACAAGTCACCCACAATAACGTCATCTAATAGTTTCATTTAAGATTGCATTCTAAAACAAAATTTTTATGCTTTCTTTTGGCACAGCACAATTATTGAAAATCCTATTAATAGGCTTCCGGTGAGTAAAGTGTTAACTGATTGAGCCAGTAGAATACAGCGCAGTTTTTTGAGTAGTTACTAGTCAGAACGATAGATTGTAATTATTCAGAAAGTACCACTCCTCTTTGATTTTGATGAAATTTAAATATGTTATAGATTTTAACATTTTGCAATTCTGCATTCATAATTCTGAATACAGACGTAACTAACACATGCGTTTTCGCTGTACGAGTAAATATCATGCAATTTATTCAGGTTTCTATTCCCCATTTCACCCTTCCCCAAAATCTTAGCTCATTAAGTTGCGTGGGCCATACCGCACTGCAACCTAAAAAAGAAATTGATAATAGTTGAGGAAATTTCAATGTTTGCTATCAAAAATTACAGATGGCATCTTGGGAAAAGGGGGACAGATTTTTTCCTAGAAGTAGCAAATTCTGCAATCACAATTCTGTATACAGACGTGAGTAATACAAGCGTTTTCGCTGTACAAGTAATTATATTATCATCCACTTACATTCAGGGTTCTCTAACTCTCCTCAGCCCTCCTCAAAATCTTAGCTCATATAGTTGCGTGGGCCATAGCGCACTGCAAGCTAAGAAAGAAATTGATAATAGTGGAGGATATTTCAATGTTTCGTATCAAAAATTACAGATGGAATCTTGGGAAAATGGGGACAGGTTTCTTTCTTAAAAGTAGCAAATTCTGCCATTACAATTCTCTATACAGACGTGACTAAATCAAGCGTTTTCGCAGTATAAGTAATTATTATCCAATTTATTAAGGTTTCTATTCCCCACTTCACCCATCCTCAAAATCTCAGGTCATTAAATTGTATGGGCCATACCGCACTGCAGTCTAAGAAAAAAATTGATAATAGTGGGGGATGTTTCAATGTTTGATATCAAAAATTACAGATTGAATCATGGGGAAATGGGGACAGATTTTTTTCTTAGAACTAGCAAATTCTGCCATCACAATTCTGTATACACACATGACTAATACAAGCGTTTTAGCTGCACAAGTAATTATATTATCATCCACTTATATTTAGGGATCTCTAAGCCTCCTCACCCCTCCTCAAAATCTCTGCTCATTATGTTGCGTGTGCCATAGCGCACTTCAACCTAAGAATGAAATTGATAATAGTGGAGGATATTTCAATGTTTCGTATCAAAAATTACAGATGGAATCTTGGCAAAAGGGGGGACAGATTTCTTTCTTAGAACTAGCAAATTCTGCCATTACAATTCTGTATACAGAAGTGACTAAATCAAGCGTTTTCGCAGTATAAGTAATTATCATCCAATTTATTCAGGTTTCTATTCCCCACTTCACCCCTCCTCAAAATCTCAGATCATTAAGTTGCGTGGGCCATACCGCACTGCAAGCTAATGAAGAAATTGATAACGTGGGGGATATTTCAATGTTTCGTATCAAAAATTACAGATGCAATCTTGGATAAATGGGGACAGATTTCTTTCCTAGAAGTAGCAAATTCTGCAACCACAATTCTGTATACAGACATGACAACAAGCGTTTTAGCTGTACAAGTAATTATATTATCATCCACTTATATTCAGGGTTCTCTAACCCTCCTCACTCCTCCTCAAAATCTCAGCTCATTAAGTTGCGTGGGCCATACCGTACTGCAAGCTAAGAAAGTTATTGATAACAGTGGGGGATATTTCAATGTTTGGTATCAAAAATTACAGATTGAATCTTGGGAAAACGGGGACAGATTTCTTTCCTAGTACTAATAAATGCAGCGGTCACTGATGGTCCCGGCCAGGCCGACGACACTGCCTTCCGTCGAGCGTTTCAGCGGCCGTATCGGTCGAGTAACTTTCATTTCGCAGCGATTCTAACGGAGTTTCTCGTGTCACTCGGACTAGTTGCAGACCGCACGATAGCCGCTGCCATCGCAGAGAGAGAGAGAGAAGAAAGAAGAGAGGGGGAGAGAATGAGAGAGAGAGAGAGAGAGAGGGAGAGCGTGTGCGCTGATTTTTTTGCGAGAGTGCACTTGGTACGGACGCTCGCGCGTCTACTAGTGGAGGTAAACTAGTTGTTCCCAACGACACTACGGCATTCCACCAGCCGTGGCATTAAAGTCCCCCGATATTCACGTTGTCGTCCCGGCCATAATTTTCGCCTCGCTGACAAGAGCATCGATGCGCGATATCGTTTCGATGTGTTACGATCGACACTTATCCACACTTACGGTATAGCTCGTTTCAAAGACCGGAAGCACGTTTCACCGCATCGGTGACTTTTTTGGCCCGAGCTCTCTCTCTCCTTCGCCCCTTATGCTAAACAAGATTTGAACATTCCTCATGAATTGACACATTTACACGAAGTATTCTGGTACTGTGTAATGTTTTGGTGTGTTAGGAGTTGGGATGCATCTGCACCGGGTAATATAAAATTGGGTTTTGGTCAGATGTGGGCAATATTTGGCGTAATAAATATTTCAAATATCAGATAATTTCAAAAACATAAGATATTTTTAATTATAGCTTTCTATCGATCGTATCCGTTGTTAATCCTTTGCACTCGAAGCAATTTTAATTTCGAAATCAAGACATATGTTTCAACCTAGAAGATTTTTATTGTATATAATCTTGCTTGCACTATTCACATCATATTGAACCTGTGTTCTCATGCGACATTTGAATTTCCAGCAATTTCTAGAATACAGAAGATATTAATCGTTTAAAAACTGTTACAAATAATGATATGGCAATTTTGACTGGCGCCTCAGAGTCGCCATTCGAGTGCAAAGGGTTAATAAAATTGTTGATGCTCTCGGCGCAAGGATTCGATCATTTGTTACTTAATTTACAAAGCAATTTTGCAAATTACCAAAGTATTGGTTTGGCAAGACAGTTATTTCGGTGTTTCAAAGCGAAATAAAACCGAATTTTTTTCACTCAAGCATTGAACATTAATCAATAAAATATTTTCCATTTTGTTCGATGATCTTTTGACAGTTTACTTAATCATTCCTTTATAATTCCGCGCTCATAAACCTTCTGGTCCTTATCGGCAACAAACTGATCCAAGTGCGATTTCAGGTCCTGAGCATCAGCGAATGTTTTACCATTGTGTTTTGCCACACACATCTTTGATAACACGTAAAAAATTATTGGAGCTGGTTGGGAAGCGGTGTCACTTCCACCATATAGACCGGACATTGCACCATCAGATTACCATTTATTTCGAAGTTTACAAAACTCTTTGAATGGTAAAACATTTGCTAATGATGATGACTTGAAATCGCACTTGCATCGGTTTCTTGCCAATAAGGACCAGAAGTTTTATAAGCGCGGAATTATGAAGCTACCAGAAATATGTCAGATGATCATCCAACAAAAAGAAAAAATATTATATCGATTAAAGTTCATTGCTTGAATAAAAAAAATTGGCATATATTTCACCTGAAAATACCGAAATTACTTTGTTGCCGACCCAATAGAATTGGGTTTTCGTCAGAGAAATATTTCAAATACCACGTCATTTCAAACGTAAGATATTTTATAGCTTTTTTTTATTTATAGCTTTCTATCGACCGTATTTGTTGTTAATAAAATTGCTGATGCTTTCGGCGCAGGGATTCGATCATTTGTTACTTAATTTACAAAGCAATTTTGCAAATTACTAAAGTAATTCCGACGTTTCCATCATCGTTCAGATCATCTTCAAGGGTTACTAGAATTGCGTCTGTGAAATTTGTTTTAACAAATTAAGAATATTCTGAAATTTAAGAATGCGTAACAGAGAAAGGGAAAAATGTTGGTAATAAAACTACTCGCTTGCTTTGCGATGAAAATGAATAAAGTCGACGTGAAACTGTTCAACCCATGCCGGTTATCGCGACACTGAGGTAAACAGTAAAAACAATAGGCAAGAACGTATAAGATCATAGATCGAAGTATACCACGAAGTAAGATATTTTTATATTGACCATCTAAACCGTGAAATAAAATATTTATATTCTAAAAATCTAAATCATAAAATAGAATATTTATATCTAAATCGTAAAATAAAATACTTATATTTTAAAAATCTCAATCATACAATAAAATACTTATATTTTAAAAATCTCAATCATACAATAAAATATTTCCATTGATATATAATATTTCCATCTGAACACACAGAATAGAATATTTTATTATAATAATCTGGCATGAAATGAATGAATGAAAAAACTGTATCTAGTTAAACTAATTCTGATATTCACATTTTGGAAAGTCACATTTTTATCCTAGTTCTCAGAATAACACATTTTAATAGTTATGTATGTATGTATAATGTATGCTGTTACATCCACGTGGATACAAATCAAATTTTTCATCCAGGATTTTGAAAAAGTTGTCAGTTTTTAGAAGATGTCTACTTAATTTTGCCCTCGACTGTACATACACTGCTATCTGTAAGTATTTAAACACATTTCCTCTCACTAAAAAACAGGAAACATTCAGATATCATAATTAAACGTTACCAATAAAAGTTATGCATGGTTTCCGTTTCATATTAGTATCCATAATTAATATTTACATGATCTGCAAATATTATCTAATATAGTAGAAGCTGCTCGATAATTATCCGTTAGGTCAGGAGCACGTCTCGGTAACACGTATTACTCGCATACGCGCCCATGTACTCTACTATGTCGCTAGATGTGGTCTCACCACCTTCGTACTAACAACTTTGTAAGTTGCATGAAGAGTGCAAACATAGTAGACGAGCGGTGAAGAGGGGACACATATGATTGGCTGCTCTACAATTACTCATTGCCTTGAAAAAGTACAGAAATTAACGTTCGACATAAACATATTATAATTAGAGTTTTCTATCGATCGTATTTATTGTTAATAAAATTTTCAATGCTTTCGGCGCAAGGGTGCGATCATTTGTTTGCGAAAGCATTAACAATTTTATTAACAATAAATACGATCGATGAAAAACTATAATTATCATGGATGGCGAAACACTCGCAACAAACGAAAGTTTTTATGCGTCAATGTCAAGACAGTTTGGATTTGAAATTGTAAAGGTTTTCAAGGATTGGTGCAACACGAAATATATCAATTGCTAAGATAAGTAATAGAAAATTATTTTTATTAAAATGTAGATCTAACAATAAAAAGAAACGAATGATCGAACCCTTGCGCTGAAAGCATTAACAATTTTATAAACATATTGTATTAAATCGAAGCAGAATATTTTTAACTGGACGCGTTGAATATTACACCATACAGGGTAACTGTACCAATTACTGCGATATTATATTAACTTGATATCATTCCTAATTTATCATGAAATAATATGTGTAAGCATTTTATGGAAGAATGATGTGTTCTGAATGCAACAAAAAATTGGTGGTCTTCAAAACCTAATACAACGTAGAGAAATATTAGAAAATAAAATTGATAACATTTTGTACGCATTACTGTAGCCGAAACGGAGCCATGTACTAATAACTGCGAATTAATTGAATGCTCTACAATTACTCATTGCTTTGAAAAGTCGAGAAATTAACGTTTGACATAAACATATTATATTTAATCAGAGCAGAATATTTTTAACAGGACACGGTAAATATTACACCATATACGGTACCTGTACCGATTACTGCGATATTATATTAACTTGATATCTTTCCTAATTTATCATGAAATAATATGTGTAAGCATTTGATGGAAGAATGATGTGTTCTGAATGCAACAAAAAATTGGTAGCCTTCAAAACTTAATACAAAATAGAAAAATATTAAAAAATAGAATTGATAGCATTTTGTACGCATTACCGCAGCCGAAACGGAGCCCTGTACCAATTACTGCGACCTAATTTGCTGCTCTACAATTACTCATTGCTTTGAAAAGTAGAGAAATTAACGTTTGACACAAACATATTACATTTAATCAGAACAGAATATTTTTAACTGGACGCGGTGAATATTACACCATATACGGTAACTGTACCGATTACTGCGATATTATATTAACTTGATATCATTCCTAATTTATCATGAAATAATATGTGTAAGCATTTGATGGAAGAATGATGTGTTCTGAATGCAACAAAAAATTGGTAGCCTTCAAAACTTAATACAAAATAGAAAAATATTAAAAACTAAAATCGATAGCATTTTGTACGCATTACTGCAGCCGAAACGGAGCCATGTACCTATAACTGCGAATTAATTGGCTGCTCTACAATTACTCATTGCTTTGAAAAAGTAGGGAAATTAACGTGTGACATAAACATATTATATTTAATCAGAGCAGAATATTTTTAACTGGACGCGGTGAATATTACTCCATATACGGTAACTGTACCGATTACTGCGGTATTATATTACCTTGATATCATTCCTAATTTATCATGAAATAATATGTGTAAGCATTTTATGGAAGAATCATGTGTTCTGAATGCAACAAAAAATTGGTGGTATTCAAAACCTAATACAACGTAGAGAAATATTAGAAAATAAAATTGATAACATTTTGTACGAATTACCGCAGCAGAAAAGGAGCTATGTACCAATTACTGCGGACTAGAATTGAAATATACGAGCGTACGGAAACAAACTACGTATCTAGGCATTAATTTAAATAAATCCTGAGTACCGTAACAAATAATTTCTGTATTTGTTACATTTTAAATGAATAAACCTTTTATTGATTTTAACATCATAGTATAATATCACATAAATAACTAAATACATTCTTTTAAATAATTAAGAGAATTGTGAAGTTTGCATCATTTTACAATTGCATTTACAATGTGAACTCGTTTGTCTTTCTCAACACATCTTCCGTTTTATTTCTTAATATCTCCGTTGTTTCTTTGTTGTCTTAAGTTTTCAATTCGGTAATTAGGTTTTTTGCAGAATATTAGGCCAAAATTGTGTAGCGCTACAGTTTTGGATGTGAAATACCACAATGATTACAAAATTTCAGCAATTGGAGCTTGGATCCATGCTTTTAAATTAAATTTACTGACAACGATTCAAATCTGACGCATTCCATTTTCTTCATTCTGTGAAAACTCTGTTCAACAAATTTCAACTTTTTTTATGTTTCCAAATTACTGTTGGGTGGATCTTATACAGTTTTTTGCGCTGATTCCGAGTGTGCCCTTAATTTTTCTCCTACACCCACAGTTTCTCAGAAATATAGCTTTGAAAAGAAACGTATTAATCAACTTTAAACAAATATTGTGATGTTATTATAAAAGATAACGAATTGTTCTTCGCAGCAAAAGATTCTGTTGACTTTCCCGAATCCAGTGATATTCAATACTAATACATGTTCAAACAATATTTAAACAATCATAATGTATGAGTATTGGATATCACTGGATTCGGGAAAGTCTACAGAATCTTCTGCTACAAAGAACAATTCAATATATTTTATAATAACATCACAATAGTTATTTAAAGTTGAAAAATACGTTTAAATGTGTTTAAACTGAGACTGAGAAACTGGACTGTTTAAAGATGTTTAGACAATCATAATGTATTAGTATTGGATATCACTGGATTCGGAAAAGTCTACAGACTCTTTTGCTGCAAAGAACAATTCAATATATTTTATAATAACATCACAATATTTGTTTAAAGTTGAAAAATACGTTTAAACGTGTTTAAATTGAGACTGACAAACTGGACTGTTTAAAGATGTTCAGACAATCATAATGTATTAGTATTGGATATCACTGAATTCGGGAAAGTCTACAGAATTTTTTTCTGCAAAGAACAATTCAATATCTTTTAAAATAACATCACAATATTTGTTTAAAGTTGAAAAACCTTGAAAATTGCAAGGGTGCGGTGATCGCGTTCTCATTTCTCGATGATACAAAAATGGGGGTTTCAGTAGTCAAAAACGCTATAAAAAAAATTTATTTAAGGCGCTAGCGCCCTCATAAGTCCTATTTTTTCGTTTACGAAGCGTAATTTGCATTATTTGGAAGCATACAACTGCGCATGTAGCTATTTGCACAGCTACATGCATTAGAATAATACAAATTACGCTTCGTACACGAAAAAATAGGACTTTTGTGGTGGGCGACAGCGCCCTAGATCGATCTTTTATCTAGCGTTTTTGACTATTGAAAAACCCCATTCTTGTATTATCGCGAAATGAGAACGAGAATTCAGCACCCTTGCAATCCTGGAAAAAGGAGACTACTCCCTTAATAGGATAATTAAAAGAAGAGAACAATTTTTATTCGGCTCCTGTGACCTGCAATCAATGGGAACATTTTTTATTTTACACAAAGATCCGCAGTCTAGTAATACAAATGTGTTTAACCAAACGGTCCGTATAATAACATTGATGCAAACAGTCTGTAGTTTAGTTTTGAGGATGGAAATATTCTAGGTCGGAAGAAATGTTTAATTTTCGAGTTGAAATAGCTTCGAGTGGAAATTGTTAAACTGGATGATCCATGTAGAAAATTGCCTGCAATCATCAGAATTCGTTAGAAATATATTCGCTGGTTGTACCTGTACATGTAGTTGTCCCGCACGTGCTTGCTTTCTATTTACGGAGCGTGTATCAATGAGGCAACGTGTAGCATTCTGACCGTGACGAGCTTGGAAAGAATAAATTATGGCAAGAATTAAAATTCCTAGTAATACGTACAGAATATTGATCACGGCAATTATCGTTCAGGCGCACAGTGTGCAATTTGGACGAAGTCGGGGATAAAATCAAAGAACTTTCGATAGAAATGAGATAGAGCGATGCAATTTTTATTAAATTAAAGCTGAAACTTTGCAGAATATGGGAAAAATAGAGAGATTGTGGCACGAACGTTTTTTAACCTAGAAAAAATTCGTTAAACTTGCACAATTTCTAGAAAATTTTGGTTTTTCCAATACACGCGCGGAAAATTTTTTTTAACATATGCTACACATC